>KZ806881.1:1088557-1101714 GCA_000696205.2 Oncopeltus fasciatus
TTATAATGCCTCAGCATTATTATTTAATTGATAAGAATATATCGTTAGAGATTCGTTGACCGTCCAGTAATATGCTGGAAAAGTATAATACTCTAAAATTTTCGGATAATATTTTAAAGAATTTCCGACGTTTCGACTTAACTTGTAAGTCATCATCAGGGCGATATTGATATCTGGAGAGATCTCCGAGGGAGGTTTATGGTCACATCTCAGTTTAGTTCTGTACTCTGATCCTGGCTCTAATAGTTATTTCTCTAAATTATTATAACTCTGATAATTATTTTTCTAATCCTGGATGAAATCCTGACTAAAATTCTAATCTCCAGCATTAGAATATATCATGAATAAAATAAATAATTAACAATGAATAAAATTTAAATGAATAACAAAAAGTAACACTGAGTGTAATAAAAGAAGTAATTTATTCTGGTCCCTTGCACTAAAAATTAGTAAAATTTACGTGGGATTAAATACCACAAAAAATAATATTTATAAAATTAAAATTTAAAAGTAAATAACTAGAGTCATTTAAAACAGCTTGACAATGTCAGCTCCTCCGAGCATGAGACGATATATTCTGCCTCGGAGGTTAGACTCTCGACACTAGTGCGGGGAATTTAATAACTTATCAGACTTGTCCTGGTAGCATAATTGGTAAATGCATCGGCCCGGATAGCAGGAGATCCCGGTTCGAGTTCTGGCTAGGCCAGTTTGATTGACACGAAGTCTCCGAAACGTAACCTTGCACTAACCTCGCACCAAAATAGTTCTAACTTTCGATTTACACAAGGTTGTGTTTAAAACCCCATATTTTTATCACATTGTAATTCATAGATTTTTAGAAGTTTTGAGACCGATTTAATCAAGGCTTTCGCGAAAAGAAACATCTAGTTTGCTTTGATTTTAATGTAGATTTTTACGGGGAAAAAAAGCTTTCGAGAAGGATGGTTATGTAGCAAATACAGTCGATAGTGTATTATGAATCTACCTTTGTAATTTTGGTATAAAGACTATTTCTTACTCATATGCGATTCTTACATTAATTCTACAGATGAAAAAACAAATTTGTTAAATTATTACAACGAAAAAGTGTAGCAAAATAGGACAGAAAAGATGGTGCGATAGTCCGCCATGGATTGAAGTCCGATTATTTCTGGAACATGCTTCACCTTGCTTGAAGAAAGATAAGGCTTATCTCGACTTAATCCGAGGGGAAATGCTAAATGATAGGGCTCAGCTGGGCTGGACCAAGCTTTATTATAAATTCTAATGTATTCTCTCATCCCTCTTCGTCTTCTTCGCGATACCAACTCCCACTTCTCCTCCCCCCAAGTGGAATGAGAGAAATTCTACCATTCTCTATGGGGCTTCTCCTATCCAGGAATAGATCAAACACTCGTATTAATTGTGTTCATGTTGGTAACACTACAAGGAAAGGTAAAGGCAAATGTGTAGTCTATTGACAATTTTAGAATAGAGTGGACATATTTATAAATAGTAATCAAGAACATGTGGGATAGAGAGTGTAGTGCGCACACAAACAGAAAAAATCACAAAGAGTAAAATTTTTGGGGATCTCTCGCCCTTTGTTAGTGAGGAGTGAAGAGAGACGGGTGCGGAGGAAAGTACTCAAAAGAAGGGAAAGGCGCTTGGGTTTTCCCTAATCCTCTTATTGTTAGCAATTGATGCCAGATCTTGTTGTGGCTTTGAGAATGTGGATATAGGCGCACTCTCTCGTCTTCAGTTGCAAATCTGAAGCCGTATCGGGAAGTTGTTCTATCACTTGAACTTGGAAAACGTCATTAAAACTCATTAAATGACTCTGAGCATGCCTTGATATGGAAAGAGGGGGCTGTGGTTCTGAACAGGATGCTCTGTGATTTAGGGGCGTAGTACATTTTCCTACGCAAAAAGCAGGACAAAATTTGCACTGAAGCAAGTATACACAGTTTTTGGATGTGCATGTAGATGTGGATTGGATCTTATATGTCAAATGGGAGTTGACACTGGAGAACGTGTTGCCAGTTTTTATAATTGGACGGGAAAGCATCTGCTTTGTACAACAAGGCCAAGTACCTTGTTTTGTTAAATTTTTTTGGAAGACAGTTTTTTTTTCAGTTTAGTACATCTTGGAGGGTGGGGACTTTCCTGTACGTAATGCCAGGTTTTTGTGGTAGTAGGGAGCTGGTGGATGGATTGTTCTGAATAATAGGGAGGGCTTCGGGTATCTTGGTCTTGATATCTTCAACCCCGGGAGAAATATTCAGTAACCAGGTTAGGAGTTTGGGCATTAGGAGATTTAGGTTTAGGATGAAAGGTTCGGATTTTTCTGTTGAGGAGTTGGGGTGGATAATCTCTTTGAAGAAGAGATATTTTTAGTGGTCCTAAGTAATTCTCTAATGTTTCTTGAGAATTACAGATGCGGTGGCCCCGAGATGAGAGAGAGTAAGGTAAGGATCTCTTGGTGTATGGAGGTTGGCAGCTGGAATAATGGAAATACTGCTGTTTGTTAGTGGGCTTGATGTAAACACCAGTGACGAAGGGGTTATCTACTAGTTTTATATCAACATCCAAAAAAGTGGCTTCGTCTTTAAATATATTCCATGTGAACTTTATAGAAAAAGCCTTATTAAGGTCATCTACGAAAGTGGATAGGGATTCCTGTCCGTGGGTCCAAATCATAAAAATATCATCCAGATATATTTTCCTCACTGGCAAAGGGCGAGAGGCCAGGAACATTTTTTTCACGTTGGCCCATGTATAAACTGATATAAGAAGGGGCCATTTTAGTACCCATCGCTGTACCTCCAATTTGTAAATAGGTTTCACCATTAAAGGAGAAGGCGTCTTTGGTCAAGACTAGTGTTGCAAGATCAATTAGTGTGGAGTCAGTGGAGGGGGTACTGAGTGGTTGCCGCTGGTCATGAAAATATTTGTGGGACTCAAGTCCTTCGGGAGTGAGCTTGACCCCTCAAATATTCATTTTCTATATATAAATACATATATATATATATATATATATATATATATATGGATATATATNTATATATTTATTTAAATGCATATTAAGTTCGAACAATAAATTGTGGCTTCTTGACTAATAAATTAAAATCTAAGATTGAGGTAATCCCCCACTCCTACTCTCCTGATTTCCCGTTTTATCTTTAAAATATTTATTTTATCAATATAATGAAAAAATAAAAAAAAAAATTCTCGAGCGTCATCTCTCATATTTGTGGACAAAGTCCAGGTCGTCCCAATAAAATAAATCTATCTCAGTGCGTCAATACAGAAGAGTTAGCCAAATAGAAAAATCACTAAAACGAGATCCAGGTCAATATATCAACCAAACAAAACATAAGGCAAAGTCAACAGACACAAAGCTACACGTTATTTACCCAGGAAGGTTATTATTAGGTTTGTCACTGAGCGAAATAAATGAAGTAAGGTTGATTTATAAAATAAAAATACATAAGACTATGTGGAATAATAATATATATAAAATGAGTAATTAAAAATATAAAAATCATAAGACTCGTGTATCATTAGTACAACCTACTGTACAAAGCTATAACATTCCTGGCGGGAAACCTCTGACAGTCAGTGTTTACAAGAACATTCCCTTTTACCGCTACATGTATATAAGTAATTATTATTTCTCATTACGGTGCTTGAGATGAATGAAACTATCAAACATTTTTTTTTTTAACCTGTCAAGAGAACAACTTCAAGAGCTTCAAGACTTTAAAATATCTAAAATCAGCAACTGACATACATGTATTTCAATTTCATTGTTAATGTATTATTATCTAAGCAAAACATTACAAAAGGGAAAAGTTATAGAAAATTTAATAAGAAAAATGTTATTAGCTCTTTTAATAACTATGTACTTGCAAGAAGATTTTTGATTTTCCAAAATGAATACCCTTTTGACTAAAGGTATTATTTAAAATAAAGAGAAGGCTTTTAAGAAATCATCACTCATGCTTAACTAAGCTCATGGAATTCTTATTAACTTTCAGAGGTTATAATAGAAGATAAGTAAACTCTTTGATCTAAGTTTTTGATCAAATTCCTGTATTTTACTCTTCTTCATCAACACATTTTGTGAAAGTTATTTAAAGACTTAGAATAGATTTTCACTGCTGCAAGAGCGTTCTCTTAACCTGTGTAATGACCAATTTAAAATACAATTGTATCTTCCCCCCACCAGTAGTTTTATCTCTCTCTTTATTCGTTACCTTTCAATTGATGTATTATATTAGTATTAATTAAATATATAATATAACCATTGATAAAAAATATAGTACATTATAAAAAGAAAATTCAATTACGCAGAAGCTTAAACTGAGCACATTTCTTTTGTTTCGTTGAAAGAAAAAACGAAAGAATGCTTCTTTCTTATATTTTATTTATTATTTGTACATTAACTATTACAGTTCATTGTTCTATATCAAAAGAGCAATTGTTGGTTAAAACATTAATTAGTGGAACAAAGCTTCCAGAGGGATGATAAATAATAAATGTATTGTCCCACATTTCCCTGAGACAAATGGCAATGTAGAAAGAGTGGAGGTAGAAAGGGAGACATAAATGTGACTAACTGAGACCTCTGCCTGTGACATGTGATAAATAAAAGGGCGGAGGCAGAAGGCTCGCTATATCGGGCTAATAATATATCTGGTGTGAGTGTCCCTGCCAGTCAACCTGTTACACGCTCGTCTACATGGCAGACAAGGCGTTCTTTCTATTTGCGGTGGGGTGTGGTGGGAGGGGGGAGGGGGGAGGATTCTCTCCTCAGTGGAGCAGACATGGCGTCCTTTATCTCTCTGGAGTGAGAGGAGAAGGACTATCCTCATCTCTAGACAGTTCATTTCAAGGATTCACAACCATAGTTAATATGGAGAGTTTTCTACCGTAGAGATTATTTGTAGAAGTTTTTTTTGTTAGAGGTTGGTCCAGGTAGAGAAAAAAGAAGGGTATTATTGGGAATAGGTAACTTTGGAACTGGGAAAAATGTTTGACAGGTTTATTGAGTAGGAATGTAAACTTCCCCTTAGTCATGGAAATGTGAACTTAGGGACAGGATGTCCTCTCTCGACTTCATGATAGGTAGGTGTGGCAAATTGCTGTTTTAATGTTATTCAATTATTTTTCAACAAGTTGTTGTCTGCATTTTTTTTTTAAATTTTTAAATTCTCTTACTTAGCTTTTTACATTCATACTTTTGATATCACTTTACATTATGGTAATTCTGTATTATATTATTGTCAATTATTATTGTATTCTCATGACATCGTATTTCTACAGCCCTGAAGATGACTTACAATGTAAGCCGAAACGTTGGCTGATAATCTTATAAAAAAAAATAAACTTTTTTAAGTTTGTATTTTTTTTTTATCTACCTTGACCGAACCCCAACTTGAATAATTTATTAATTTTTGTGTACTTTTAGTTATCTGCCAACGTTTAGGATTGTATTGTAAGCCATCTTCACAGAGGCGAGGGGGGATGTCGTGTCACCAGCAACCCATTTTCATGACTGAATGAGTTTATTAATAGAGTTTATTTCAAGGGTTCTCTACCATGGTTAAAATGGAGAGTTTTTGACTGTAAAGATTATTAGAATGTGTTTTTTTATTTGGGGTTGGGTCAAGGCAGATCTAGAAAATTCAAATTGTTGATCATTGTGTATTTTTTAATTATTTAAATTATATAGTTAATTATTAAATTATTTATTAAATTATTTAGTTTCGGCTTACATTATAAGCCATCTTCATGGAGGCGAGAGGGGACGACAAGTCACCAGGATCCCATATTCATAACTAAATGAGTTTATTAATGGAGTTTATTTCAAGGATACACTATCAATCTTGTTATCTGGAGTGGGAAGACTATCTTCGCATATACCATAGTTCCTTTCAAATGAAAGGAATTGTGAAAATCAAAGTCGCTATTTGAAGTGGAAGATAAATCCTCGTATCTTTTATAGTTCATGTAAAGGATTCGATATCATGTCTACTGTCTGGAGTGACTATCTCGGTCTGTACCATAGTATGGTATATCATGGCTAATGTCTTTAATGGGGGAAATTCTTTGTTTTCACTACAATTCAATTCCATGATTGGACAAACTATTTTTGTGTGTAGATTCTATGGACATGATACGTATATATTACCAGCAAAAATCTGAACGAAAAAATACATATTAATGTATTTTGTTATCTTGGTCAAGAATGAAATATCATAAAAAAAAAAAAGGTCATACATTTTGTGCAATTTTAGGGTTACGGTAGTCCAATAATTGCTGCTCTGTGATTGTGCATTTCTCTGCCAAAGGTATCAGATTAAATACTCAAAATGCATAGTAGTTTCTTTCTTTCTGTGCTTCTAGTTTGATGGTCCGAGAAATTTCTATTCGGTGTCTGGGAACTTCCAGTACTTATTGGATACTACCCTACATTAAATATGAAAAAACTTTGGTGGCTAGAGTGATGCGTTGATCTCACAACATCCAAAATGTGCAGTGGGATGCGACTACGCCAATATTGGGTAATTAATCCTTTTCTCGAATAGTGTCGTGAGTCTAACCTCCGAAGCAGACGAATATATTGTCTTATGCTCGGAGGAGCTGACATTGTCAAGCTGTTTAAATGACTCTCGTTATTTACTTTTAAATTTTAGAAGAGACGGTTCGGAGGTTGGACTCTCGACACTAGTGCGGGGAATCTTTTCGTGCGGTTATAAAGTTTGTCATATTCTCAAACGTGTTTTAGAATATTGGAGTCTGTCACATGTAGTTATCTGAACCACTGATAAGTTATTTATCACCGGATTCAAGGTGGCTTCAAATAAATAAATAAAAAAAAACTAGTGTAATTCCCTGGCCATTAAATTATATTTTTAGTTGCTCTCTCTCCTCGGGTAAGCAAATATTTGTATTATAAAAAGTGTGGGACTTCCAGATGACAAAGAAGCTGTTTGTATGGTTACCATTATGAGAAATGATCATAAAGGTGATCATTTCAAATATGCACGAAACATGGAAAGAATGAGTGCTACCGGGTTAAACTTCTGTCCGTTTTTATTTTAATTATCCACTAAGTCAGAAATTCGATTAAAGTACTAACCCCTAAGTTTGTTACTGAAAATCAACAAAATAAATAGTGTTCTTGAGTTCTTGTCTAGAAAAAAACTAATTATTCTGTAAGAAAGAACAAATTACAAAAAAATCTTTCACGAAGGAGCTATGTAAATCCCATAATAAATTTAATAATTATAATAATAATAATGCGTATTCCCGTATTAAATTAGACATTGGTCTGAATAATAATAATAATAACTGATTTGATCATAAGAATCAGAGAGAAAAATTAGCGTAAAATGCAATATCACTTTCAAGGAGACTAAATATCTAGTCTAGCGAGATAGAGGAATTGAAGGAAGCGTGTTGACAATTACATTCTCACATTTATTTATTATATATTTTTTATGAGAAATTATAAAAACCTATGAAAAATAAATATTAAAATTTTTCACCTGCTGTGTTCTAAAATATTTGTCTTACATTCTAATTATAACAAAGATAATTCGAATATAAATTTTTGTTTTCCTTAAATATTCACCCCCCACCCCCTCTCCTTATTTCCTTTAACAAAAAAAAAAAAAAAAAAAAAAAAAAAAAAAAAAGACTTAAGAAAGTCCTGGGAGAGAAAAACGGATATTCTGCAACTGATCTTTTCCAGGCGATATTGAGAAGCCACAGTGATATATTACTTTTCTCTTTATTATCATTCTCTGCATGTCAGATATAATCTTTTATTTATTCCCTTTTATGTAGCTATTCACATGGGAAATCTGCTTCACACTATTTCTTGGACTTTCTTCTTCTTGGTCTGCTATTGTAATTCCAAGTCCTTCTTTCTTTATTATTTCTATGTTTTTCCTCAAGAGAAGACTGAGAACTCCATCATTAGCTAGTTTTTTTTTGTTTTTTTTTAAGCTAAAATATAATTGGCAAATACAATTTTTCAAATCTGATAAACTACATGGGATTCTCGTAAAATTGTTAATTAATATAAAATCATAAACATGTTCCTGAATGGTATAACCATCAAAATTCTACCTGCAGAGGAATACAAATGACGTATTGTATTTACTATGCGAGCCATGGTTCGACCGGGAATCGTGCTAAGCTTCTCAAGTTCTCAAATCTTGCAAACGTTGCAAGTCGCGTGAAGCAGACCGTCAGAGAGCCGCTTCTAGCTGCTTGAGAGATACATTGTCTTCTTCGAGAAGGACGACTGCGAAGACGATGATGGACTACATACTTTGATAATATCATAGCTAGGGTAGAAATAATGGCGTAAATTCTCGATCTCACAAGTTGTGCGAATCCTACTTTAATTCGGACAATTCTTGATTAGGCCGATAATTGTAGCCTTCATGTCAATCAAGGTTGATCCAAAGAGTACAATTTGAAAAATATGTATTTTTTAATTATCTGCCGAAGTTTCGGCTTACATTGTAAGCCATCTTCAGGGATATCATTAAAGCGAGAGGGGTCGTCGTGCCACTTGGATCACATGTTCAGGACTGTCTCCCCAATATGTGATCTTAGTGGCAGCACAGCCCTTCTCGCTATAATGATAGCCCGGAAGATGGCTTACAACGTAAGCCGAAACTTCGGCAGATAATTAAAAAATACATATTTTTTAAATTGTACTTTTTGGATCAACTTTGATTGACATAAAGGCTACACATTCTTACGTGATAACTTTTTTTCTTATTACTTCATAGACTATTATATGTTTTTATATGTATGTATTTAATATATTTATATCTCCTTAGTGAGAGATCGCCTTGTAAGCTGTATCGTCGCAGCTTAATAAATTTAGACAATTGTATATAATTTATATTTGCAGTGAAGCAATTTTCTGTCCAAAGTATAATTGAAAACTAAGAAAGAAAACATTATAAAACTTAAAAGTAATATATTATGAATATTAGTTACAATAATATAAGTTTGGTAAAATTTATACTGTTTTTATTATTGATTATTTATAAATTTTTTCGATTGTCATTTTTTGTGCCTTGTAGGTAGAATCGTAGAAAATATTGAAACAATTTTCTAAAGGCTGACAAGAGAACAACCTAAATTTCTAAATTCCATTGAAATTGACTAAAAGAAAATGTGTAGCTCCAGTCATTCTAGAAATGCAATCAAATATTCATTAATTTCAAATCCAATTAAATTTCACAATTTATTTTCCTTATTAGATTGCAACAACTATATATATCTGTCAGAACTTTGGTTCATTTTCAAAGGAAAAAATTATTTAACTGTTGAATATTATTCTCGGAATTCATTGTACTTATTTACATGTATATTTGATAATATTCTTTCCTAAAATTTTTCCAGTTGCTTCTTTGATGTCGAAGTATCTTCTTCTTATTCTATCTTCCTTACCAAAAGCGAAAACGTTTACTAGAATCAATATAAACTATTCTTAGAAATACTAAATTAACAATCGTTCTTCTGTATTTAATTATTATTGATTTTATTATATTTCTCTTTCGCAACAAAATATTTACACAAAAAGAGTGTGTAGTGTATTCTAGTGCACATTTATCTGGAGTGTAGCAAGGTAGCACGCTCTGTTCTGGCTGGATCCTATCCACTATCTCTCGTTGACTAAGAGATGTCGAAGACAACGAAAAGCCTCTTTCCCCTTGATTTGCTTGAAGAGACAATATCCTAAGAGATTTTATCTGTAGAAGAGATCTGACGTGTCCTACACACCTGTTACATCAAGGGTCACGGGATCCCCTCTCCTTGCAAACAGGTCTCCTTACAAACCTCCTATCTCTCTCTCTCTCCCTCTACGTATCCTCTTTTCCCTTCTTTCCAATCCCCTCCCCCCTCCATTTCCATCTCTATCCTTTCAGAATCACTCCCTCCCATCCTCGTTTTCTTTCTCTCTCAGCTTATTTTCTTCCTCTCCCCCTCTCTGTTATGTCCCCCTTCCACCCAACCTTCATTTTTCTTTTTTTCACTCCTTATAATTCCATAAAAATTAGAAGTGTTTATATTCATTTTTATATTAAAAAAGTCAGCATTTCATTAACTTTTCTTTATACATACATACATATATATACATATATATATATATATATATATATATATATATANATACATTTTTTATTCACTATATTCTGCTAATAAAGTATCTTGTAATTTGATGGCTTAATAAAATATTCATTTATAAACTTTAAAAAAATAAAAGTAAATTAAATGTCAAAATGTAGGAAGAAAGGGCCCATTGGACCCACTCCCAGTAAATTTAGGCATTGAGGTCCAGGAGGTCGCGAGGCAATCTCCGTTTCTGTCGCCGGGGAGGATTGCGAGGATTGGAGTCCGACGACAGGGATTGAGATGAAATTGGTTTACTATGGAAGAGCTTGAAGCGGGTGGGGATAAGATCTTGGACGAAAGGAATATTCAAGTCGTGATGAAGGATAGAGTTGGACACATAATACGAAGCGTTAGCAATTATTCTGACCATTTTGGACTGAAAGGATTGTATTCGTTGGATGTTGGAAGGCTTAGTGGCACCCCACAGTTCAGCACCGTAGGTTCAGATCGGTCATATTAAGGATGATGATTAAACTGTGACTTGTAATGCGATTAAATCTTCTAAAAATAATTTTATATATTTTTTATTTAGTTTAACAACGACTTGTATTTTCAATTTTGTTCTTATGTCTTTGTTGAATTAAGTAATATGTTTATTTACTATAAGGAGATTTTTTTTTTTTTTTTTTGTAAACCGCTGAATGACAGAAATAGGTCTTTAATAATGTCAGAAATAGGTCGAAGAGTAGGCAGAATAAAAAAAAAACTATACCAATTTGAGATGGCTCTGAAGTACTACATGTTTCTATGTGTCAGGGGTAGTAATTAGGGGAGGGCGAGAAAAACCTGTGGGATGTAGTGTTTTCCCAGGAGTAGGAACAGGAAACATTAGTTACAAGGAACTACAAGTTATCCTGTGTCCCACGTGTCGAGTGCATCTTCTTAGAATTGTTTTGGCCAGCCTACTTTCTTTGTAAGGAAGCACACAAAGCAGGTGATAGGTTTTTTTTTTAGTTTTTTTTTTAAATATTGTTATTCATAATTTTAACTTTAAGTAATTATTTTTATTATTTTCTGTTTGTTTTATTGTATAAGTTATTAGTTTTTTCTTAATAAATTTAATTTAGTTTGTAATTATTCTATTATATCATTATTATTTAACCAGTAAAAATGTAGATATTTTAAATTTTCTTTATCTCCTCGCTCTATTCTAGGTGTTTCTCTTCCCTTTGTCAGCCTCCTAAGTGGGAGAGATAAGTCTCTAACTCCCTCCTTCTCTATCGCTCTTTATTCTTTCTGATAATCTCTCGTCTTCTCTCCCTCACCCACCCTCTTTGTGCAAAGGGTGGTTTGAATTACACATTAGACCTGATCATCAAAGGAAACAAATGTCGAGCACGTATTTCCTGAAGATGTCTAAACAGTTCAATTGTACAACAAAAGATAAAATATATTCAGTTCTTTTATTATTCACAGGAGTAAAAATACGAGCCATAATATAAACAGTATACATTTTTTCACACTTCCATTACTATAACTATGTAATAGTCATAGTATATACATAAATCTTTATTTAAAAAAAATTATTCTGTACATATTTCATACACTTTAATTTTTGATAGGGTACATTGTTGTCCTTTCTCGTCTATCTCGGGACGTAACCCGTCCTCAGAGAGGAGCCCAGGTTAACCAGATAGACTATTCGGCACCCATCTTCTCCTTATCCTAGGATAAGAAGGAGACCAGGCAGGGAGCCAAGGAGTGAGTGAGAGGAGGAGAAAAATGCCAGTGCATTCACTCCCTTGGTATTTTAACTAAACTGGCTGGAGTAGGAGGTCCCTTGGCCACCTCCTCTTGGGGCGTCAGGGAGGGTGGTCGGAATGAACGTGGGATGCTAGGGAGAGGACTTGAGGACCTTGGAGGTTTGTGTGAAACTTTTATGATGTTTCCTTTTATATTCTAATTTCTTCTTAATTGGCCTTTACTTTAATTTTTAGTTATAATTAGAGGTAATAAAAACAATTATTATATTCATAGATACTTCTCCCTGGATTGACCACGTCGAAAAGTTTTTTTTTTCGCACATCTTATAATGGCTTCTTCTAAGCTTTCAACTCACCTAAAAGTTTGCAATAACTTGCTCTAATGTAAAATTTTGCATCTTTATTTTAAAAATTTCCTCACGGTTCTAAATGATTGTTTATGAAACAGCCAACAAAGAAAATTATATCCAAATGGTTTTTCTTAATCACTCCTTAACTACAAAGAATAGAGATGGTTTAGGTCATAGAATTAATTAGTTCTACTTTTAAAAAAACAAAAAAACAGGAAGCGCTAACCCATCAAAGTGATGTTTTGAAAATCTTTCCTAAAAATTTTATAGAAAATAAATGCTAGAAAAGTACATATATTAAAATACCTTAAAATATATTATATCGATTTTTCGTAACTCAAATTACAACGAAGATATTACATTCATAGTTGTTGAATACAGACAGTGACAGTTAACACATGTATTCGGCCACAGGGATGGACAATGTCCGAAAGCGCTCGCCAACAGAAGATGGTTTGCTTGGTTTTTGAAGACGGATAATAGAAGGTATGATAGTTCAAAATTATTTCTTTCAAGTGTTTCTAATGAAAAGCCAAAATACTGAATTTTCATTCTATATTTTATATAATAGAGTCTACCTAACACTCTAAATTTTTAAACATCTTTCTTAACAAGTATTTTGTTGTTAATATTGTAAAATATATATGTTATCAAAGAACATTTCACTCATATTTTTCTTTTTTTTAAGCGAATAATAACAAAGATAATGGGATTTCAAAGTTCTCTGCCAAAACTCCCTCCCCTCCCTCGACCGATTTCAGGTAATAAAGAAGTCGTCTTACTATTTACTAAAACTTGCATCTAACGAAATTGTTTCCTCTATTTTTAAAAATCGAGGACGCTTGAACGCGAGCAGACAAACACACACACACACACACACACACATACATGTGTGGTATTATATATATAT
>KZ806881.1:1104433-1115130 GCA_000696205.2 Oncopeltus fasciatus
TATTAGATGATTTTAGTTGGGTTTTGGTCAAGGTAGATCCAAAAAAAAAATACAAATTTAAAAAAGTATATATTTTTAAAGATTATCTGCCAACGTTTCGGTTTACATTGTAAGTCATCTTCAGGGCTCCCATGAAGACGAAATAGGACGTCCTGTCTTAGTTCTATGACTACTAAGTTCACATTTTAGTCATGGAAATGTTAACTTAGGGACAGGACGTCCTCTCTCGTCTTTATGATAGGCAGCCCTGAAGATGGCTTACAATGTAAACCGAAACGTTGGCAGATAATCTTTAAAAATATATACTTTTTTTAAATTTGTATTTTTTTGGATCAACCTTGACCGAACCCCAACTAAAATAACCCTATCTAATAATAATATCTACGGTAAAAAAAAAGCTCTCCATTTGAAGCAATTGAATATTTATAAAACTGACAATTGGTGGATTTAGAAAAAAAAAAAAAAAAATCTTTCTGAACAGTTACCATTTTTTCTCACTCATTTTTTTTTTTTCCATTTTTCAGTTGAGGAAGCAATAACAATTATTTTTAAGCAATAAGAAATGTTATACGAAATACATATTGTTAATAAGTAAATAAATTAATTGTCTAAACCTTAGTTATAAAAACCCACTGGAATGTGTCCATATTTTTGAAATTTTCTACGAGATATATTTCATAAGCCCACGCTTGAAGAAACTTCTCTTCTGTTAGAAGAGGAATGTCCTTTGAGGGAGGTAGGAGGCGCCGAGGTTAGAAATACCCTGAAATATAGAGGTCGTAGATAACAACTTACGTCATAACGTCAGGCTTTCTAGAACTAGATAGGACGATCCTCGGCAGGTTTTTCATGAGATGAAGGAGTTTTCAAAAGTGAAGGTTATCTCTTTGAGGGAAGAGTAAGAAGTAGGTCTATTTATTATTGGCTTGAAATACATTTAGAAGACTTATATCTTACTGTAACACGTGTGACTCAACAAAAATATGTCACATTTGTCAGATAAAAGGGTAAGTATCGATGTTAGAGAAGTGGTCTCTTTAAGACGGTCATTCAGCTTCCAGGGTGAAATCAGGGATTTAAAATTCAGCCCCTGAAGAGATAGCGAACTAAACATTTGAATAATATAGACGATAATAAAGGGTTGCAAGACTTCTAAAAATATGTGATTTTTTGACGAAATGTGTCATAGCGTAGGTCTTGAGGAATTTCAAATTCATTGTCAAAATTGCATAGCTGAAGACTGGTATAATATTCAAGAAGACCATACAGAAGCTGTGTTACTGTAAAAATTTCGAAAAATGTATTAAAGATTTAATATAAATCGATGTTACTCGATATACCAGGAAGGAGAGTCGGACAAGATTAATAGTTACCTAATATACTTCTTATTTTACAGTATATACATTTTTAAAGACAAAGATTATTATAATATTATACGCCTATAATGTATTATAAAGTTTTGTTCAAACTATTTTTTTCTCAGTATTTATTTATTTATTACATTCTAAATTCCAATCTATAGTAGTTTTTTGTTGGGGTTCGGTCAAGGTAGATCCAAAAAAAAAATTTTAAATGTATATTTTTTAAATTATCTGCCAACGTTTCGGTTTACATTGTAAGCCATCTTCAGGGCTATCATGAAGGCGAGAATTGACGTCGTGCCCCAAGATTCCATTTTCATGACTGGTTGGTCGATAATTAAAAAATAATCATTTTTTAAATCTGTATTTTTTTTTTAATCTACCTTGACTGAACCCCAACAAAACACATCTAATAATAATATCTATGAACAAAAAGCTCTCCATCTAATCTATAGTTTTTTATCACCGTTTGATATCTTGATATACGTGTGTATGAGCGTGTGTGTGTGTGTGTGTGTGTGTGCGCGCTCGCGTATGTGTGTCTGAGAATGTGTGTGTCAGAATATAGTTTAGTTACCATTAAGTTTATTAAGTTTATTAATGTGTTACCATTAATGTGTTTATTAAGTTTATTAATGTGTTACCATTAAGTTTAGTTACCACCTTGGTTTTATGTTACACAACCATAATGTAATTGTTATAGTTTATAACATAATATGTTAACAAAATGTTATAGCAGATTGCTGGGAGTTATTTGGTAAATTACTACTAGCTATTATTTAATGGATTGTTGTAGAAAAATATATATAATAATCTTTTTTANCATTGAGGATACTCTATGATTAATATTTTTTAAATATTTCAAAAAAAATGTTATCAATTAATCCAATAATTTAGGTTGTTATAGTGGTTGAAATAATCCTGATTCCTGTATTTTATTAACTAATTTATAGTAAATATATTAAAGGGTATTTATAGGGCGTAATAACCTAGAAGTTGATTGCCCTCCATTATGATCTACTACTACTCTTGAAATTAACAGGCCCGATAATAATCCTTCAAACAATTTCTGACATTCATGACTTCTGATTTGATAATCGACATCCACATAAATTATCGATATATCTTTATTAATTTTATATCTTTATTAAGAATAATCTTATTCTCATCGTTTATCGCAATGTCTTCTCCAACAATTTACCTACAAGGATCAGGTGTTGAACTTTCGAAATGCTGGGTGCCCCGTTTTCATTAAATGGGCTACAAAATTGATTTTCTACCCTCCAATTTAATTAATTGCTTTCAGAATGTCACCCTTCAGAAGTCGACTTAGTTCTCTAAAGGCCAAAACTGTTATTAAGTTTTTGTATTCAAACAAAACTGGCATTAAAAAATATCATTAAAATATGTATTATTTGAGGATTTATCCATATTTTGATAAATTATTACTTTTCTTCCACAAATATTTATTTGGAACAAAGATTTTCTACATAGGCTTCATTAAGAGCTCGTAATATTAAATATTTTAATAATAAAATTGGTAAACCCCCCTCTATCATAAAATTGCTTCTCTCTCTCTCTCACACACACACTCACATTATTTTTCATTACGAGTTTTATGCAGTTTTTTGGATACGAGGACCGCTTCTCTTAAGCTGCCGAAAGATAGGCTTCTGAAGAGGCCAAATATCTCTTCACCGCTTGGAAAATGGACCCTGATGAAGAAATGGCGGATATCCGGGCAGATCATCTGTCTTATGCCTTCCAGTTCCTCCAAAGCCTTCACAACTATGCACACGAAACACAAATCACTCAAACCCTCGACACTCTACTTCCTCTAACATATTCACAATCTCTTTTCGAAACCGCCCGACAACTGAAAATAAATCTCTGACCATACATGAAAAGCCCTTATTTAGAATCTTATGACTAAACATTATATATATTTTATATATTATATTAATAATCCAAGAAATGCCGCGGAAAGTTTTTTTTTTATCGCTGGAAGTAATCACATTTTACTATGATACATAAACCACATAGATCTGATTATTATTCTTTATAATTTAGACCAATTAGTTTACTGTCCATTCTTTCTAAATTGCTAGAAATAAATAATATATCATCGTTAATAGAAAACATTCAGACAAAAAACATTATATCGGAACGTCGATTTGGATTCAGACACCACAATTCCACTATAATAACCAACTCCATATATTGCTGTAATCCTGGTTAGATCTCTGGTGTTTGATAGGGTTTGGCATTCTTGGCTTTTGTGCAAATTCAGACATGGTTAAAGCTGTTGGCGCGTTGGAGCTCTGGTCGGTGTGCCCCAGGGTTCAATAATTACGCCATTATTATACATTATTTACACATACGATATCCCAATAATTTATCATTTACAACTTCTGCTCATGCGTTGCATTGTAATTATAAGTATGTAAAATAAATAAAATTAAATTAAATTTTTGGCTTCTAAGTTAAATGTTAAATATCTAACTTTGGGATAAGTTTAAGATTTAAATGAAATGTGGAACGTTTAAGGTTTAACATTATAACATTCATTTTTCAGGAATATTACAATAGTTTTTCGTTATATAAAAAATAATACATTACCATATGAAATCATCAGCAAATGACACCCTATGTAAAGTATTGTATTTTACTATTGACTTCTATTCATTTTTTTTTACTATCACTATCTTACCTTTGCAAAAACATTTGTATTACACAAATATTTACGAAATGGTAAGAAAGAAATTATTGAGAAAAAAAGTTACAAAATAATATTTATAAATTTAAAATACATGTAGAGTATTCTCTACTCAATTTTTCAAAGTACCTTTTATGCGTACGTGCAAACTTACCCAGCGAGACGATTGAGGCGCTTCGGTACCGCAGGTGCTTGACGACGTTGATAATGGCGTTAACTGTTGTCGCAGAGGTCGGAAGGAAGTGGTAGATCCCGTCTGCTTCCTCTAGTGACGTCTGAAAAGGAAGAAAGAGGTTTGGTTACGTTCCAGAAGTCAACACTAATCCAACGATGACTTATTGCATTGGTTAGAACATATGGTGACCGTCTTCATTGGTTGCGTTAGAAGCCTCGATTGCAAAAGCGCTTTCGACATAACGATGTCATTTTCCGGTCTGTTTTCAATGCATTGATTAGATGTTAAATTTTTTCATGAAGAAGTTATTTAGTATTACTTGTCATACCTAAAACATGTCTATCTACTTCGAAGTCAATGAAGACTATATCTTTAAAAACAACGGTTTTGTTTTTATTAGAGAGACTAATTCTATAGATTTTGTAAATTATGTTAATATTTACAGATTTTGTTTAATTTTATGACTTGGGTTTGTCTTAGGTCATTTCGTACAGTAGTTGTAGGAAGATTCTCCTTTGGTTGGTTAGTTTCACTAATGACGATCATGGTGTAAATATTGTGTTATTTAAACTGTTGTTTAATGATTGCGTTCTCAAAAAGTGTATATTTTTAAAAGTTTTATCTTTTCAGTTGTCTATTTTATAGTTTCATTTCTGTTTTTGGATCTGTCCATTGTCAATGCCAATGATTTGCTTTGTTAGAGCCTATGGTCTTTGAGATTTACGGAGGTACTTTACCGAAAGTGGAGATTGGGAAGAGCCTGGTCTAAGCCAATGAATTGTGCCTACGGTTGCCAACTATGGCACAGTGAAGAGAGACAAATATGTCAAATAACCTGATCAGGTAGGTGGAGGGTGCAGATCCAGAGATTGTTTTGAAGTAGTTATGTCTTTTGAAGGATCCAGGATTCTGAAGAATATCAGAGGAAGGAATATTGTCCTAGAGACCAACTCACTCGTTGCTGTACTGTCTCCTCGATGTAGAAGAAATTCTTAATAAATTCATTAGTAAAATTCTATTTTTTTTTTTTTTTTACAAAGCACTCTAATTAAATTATGATGGTATATCATGTTTATGAACTGAGCAATTAGAAACTGTACCAATTGAGGGACGATTTTGCAGAATACGCTACGTTCGAGAGGTGTGAGAGCCGAACTCTGCTCAGGTAATTCGGTTGCGTATCACGTAGACAAAGCGAGTGACGCTCGAAATGTTAATGGGTTGGGGATGGAACGGGTTGGTTCCGAAGGAGAAATAGGATGAGGATGTACAATATAGGGTCGATGGCTCCCTGCAACACTCCACAAGGATTATCCATTTCCCTCCACCAATATGTTTACCAACAGTAATTATTCTTACACTATTGTTATTTTTCTAAATGAAGCTAAAAAAAAAACAAAAAAAAAACAGCAGATTTTCCATATTTTATTAAGATGGAAAAATAATGAAGGGAAAAAGAAATTAGCCTAACTTCGAATTGGCTCAAGAATGGCCGGGAGTAGGAGTGGGGGAAGTAGTAATCCATCTTAGATAAATTTGTGAATATAGCATAAACCTTATGTATGTTCATAAACCTTAGAAGAAAAAACTTACACCTAATAGTTTTATATTTTTCTTGTAACGAAAATAAAAACAAATACATTTTAAAAAAATGGTGACTATTATTTATTATATTTTCAAAATGTATTTCGTACCTTTTCTGCGATAAACACAAAATATTTTCCCTTAATGATAAATGGGAAATGATGTATAGGAATTAGATGGAAGAGAAATATACAGTTTTTATGGTGTTTTTTTTTTGGTGGGGGAAATAGATTAAATGGCGATTACATCCATCAATCAAATCTATCCTCATGATTTGTGCTTATGCTTTTTCCTGTAAAGAGTCCAAGTTTTTTAGTTGACTTCAGGAAAAACTCGAGATAAATTTCTTCTGATCTTCACCAAGAGGGAGAGAGTTTAAATGAAGTACAAAATATATATTATTGTAAGTGTTTAATAAAGTTATTAGAATATAAAGCGAGTAAAATATGATTTGGTTTTCTATAACTTCTTTCATTAATTTTTATACAAATCTCCCCTTCATTCTAAATGAGGGAATTAAAATTCGTTTTTTGATCTCTCTACAAACCGCTGCTCGATTTGTTAACAGCTGAAGCCAGGCAAAATGGGATTTTTTGGATTGCTAGTAAACTGCAAAGTTTAGTAGATGGTTTTTTTGGGGTTCGGTCAAGGTAGATCTAAAAAATACAATTTAAAAAAATGTGTGTTTTTATTATTGTCTAGGCAGATAATTTTTTAAATTGTATTTTTTAGATCTACCTTGTCCAAACCACAACACAAAACATCTAATAATAATATCTACGGTCAAAAGATTCTTTATTTGCAATGCCTTTATTTTCGTTATTAAATCTAATCATTAAATAAATAAATTGGATGTGGATGAAACAGGGTTGGGGAGTTAAAAAAAGACCCGCATTTACAATGGTAATACGTATCTACGTTGTTACTTGAGTTACAACATAAACTTTACTTCATGATTTACACATGTCAAATGTAATTTTTTACTGATTATGTTCCAGCATACTTTGGTCATACATTTTACATACATTAAATGAAATTTCATTTTTTTTTGTTTTTTTAATGGCGTGTCAACCTTTGGTTATTAACGAAGATATCTTCTAAGAATTTACTCATGTTTATATCTATCTTTAATTAAACACGACAAATCTACTTAGATTATGTAGATACTGCTAGAGGGACTTTGTACTTTGACAAGTCCCAAGGCACGCATGACGAAGTTTACAAAGGACCGCTTACAGTCTGGGTCGGACTGACTTTAATAACGTCATATCTTGACGACTCGTTAGGGGAACGACTAGCGGTGTCCACAGCAGGCCCCTCATAGCCTCGGCCAATCCCGACGTAGTAGTTTCAGCTGGACGTCCAATTATCTCCAGCGATCAATGTAAGGACGGGCCTACCTTTCTTCAGAGGGCTTAATTGACCTGATTTCTGATCCCTTGAACTACATTATTTTTATATATTATCTACTATATACCAGTTGCGCTTATGGAATTTGACTTACATAAATTCAGCTTTTATAAAATGGTTTCATGAAAATTTTACGTTGAAGAATTTAGAGCATTTCATTTTTACGAACCCGATAACCCAGTCTAGCTTGATTTATCATTAAATCTAATAAATAAGTTACATTCAAAATTACACTTCTATTACAAATATATATATAATAGGTGTAAATTTAATATTTAACAATGTTTCATTATAGATTAAAAAAAAAGCTTGTTTAGAAAGACATTTATAAAAGTAACTGCGATGTGTGAACGATTCTATCTCTGCCAGCCTATTGGTCCTACCAATGTCTTAATTTCTTAATGTCTTTATTTTTAGGTTTCCATATTGGTATGATTTTTTATTTATTTTTTTTATGAATCTTTTTTTTTTATCTTCTACTGGTAAAACATCTTGTTATTTTTTATGGCTTAATAATTTACTTGTATTCAAGAAAAAAAACTACTAACAAAAATAGAAAAATAAAATGTCACTTTGCAGGAAGGGGGGTCCAATTGACTCTTAAATATACTGAAAATTGGCTCCCAGTAAATTTAGGCGTCAAGAGTTATACCCAGCTTTCCTATGGATACTGCTGACTGACTACATCTGCACTTTTCTACTATACCCATACATGGTTTTGTCTATTTCCTTTACATTAATAAAACTTTCTTTTGAATTGATAATACTTTATAATTAAATATACCATTTCGCAATAATACTCAATCAACTATCGAATTCCCCCAATTGTCTCTTTTATTTTCAATTAAAGTTTTGTTCCCAACTAAATTTATTTTCCTTAATCCTGTTCAACTAAAATAGACATTTGAAATTCATTATAAAGTAAAAAGTAAATCAACTTTGAGAGAAAATAAAATAAATGAAAAAAAAAAATCAAAATTGAACATTGGCGCCAACACTCATCGTCAACTTGCGAAGACCCGGAGGAACCACAAGACCAATTTCCTGTGAGTACACTATGTATATCTAATTCCAATTTTTTTTTTTAAGCCTTCATCTTCAGAAGATTCCTAATCTTAAATCCTTAATCATGTCTACCTAAACTAAAATATCTAAAAATCCTTATTTTCGGGAACTGCAAGACGGCTCAGTGACTGAGGAACTTGCTAATGAATACTTGAAAAATCTAGAAATTGTTAACAAATTAGTAGAAGGCAAACTGGACACTGAAAAACAAAAACGAACTGAACAATTTAATTTAACTAGAGAAACTGAACCCTCTATACCAGACTAGGTAACCGTATTTAAAAACTACATTTCACAAGAAAAATAAACTAAAATACTTTAAAACTATAATACAAGATAATAAAATGATGATTTATAATAAGATAATAAAATGATTACATATAGTCGAGGGAAAATTAAAAAATATAAAAACTTAGAATGAAACGTCCCAGAAAAAACACTAAAACTTCATTTATTACAGGTCATGCATCATCTCCACAACAGAGCTAATATTACAAGCACTAATGAATTACATAACCAATACACCTTTTTGTTTGATAACCTCATCTTGTTGTATAATAAAAATAATGATATTGATACAAGTCTTGAATTTTGTAAACTATATATAATTTCTTCTAGCATTTTGTCTCTCTCAGAAGTAGTTAAAATCATTGAGAATACTCAAATAAAATTTATATCAACTCTTCCTGAAGTACTATGGCAATTGGGTAAGGTACATTGTTCCTTACATAAAAGTCATATATCATAGTTTGTAGAGATCCCTCATTCCTCTCCTTCCTATGATACTATTTTCCTTTTATCATATCCTGTAATAAGAGATAACAAATATGTTACAGCACATGTCTACTCATCTTTGGTATTAAGATATAACGAGTTGCTAACAGGTGAACTCATCAATAATAATTATTATTGTAAAAATGTTTCGAAAATATCGAACATGTGAATTAATAATCTGATTGATGATAAAGAATAAGATGGTTGTACATCATTAGTTATAAGTACCCTAGCTTCCTTTGTAAAATATATTCCCTTAATTAATAAATATCTTGTATTTAATATAAAGAAATCAGATAATATTTCAGGTAAACATACACTAACTGTTCACCCTAAGGAAACAGTTTTATTGTCCCTAGAAGACAATGAATCATTACTTAATGATTCTAATTATTATACATTCTTTGAAAGTACAATATGTTTACCATCACAATTACCTATTATATTCAATTAAAAGTTAACTTTTCTTTTGAAGACATTCATTTAGCAAATGTAAATGTAGGATCTTTATATATTTTTTTAAATGACTGGCAAGTTGATCATACTATTATTATTTATTGTATATTATTTGTAATTGTCATCTTTATATTTGTTTTCCTTATCTACTTAAACAAAGACTATTGTAAGAAAATTTTCAGCTTTATATTCAAGCAGAATTCTTCGGCAACAGAGTCTTCGCCTCCTGAGGTACAATCTTACCCCGAACTTCCTCTTGCATCGCCGAGGACGGCTTCAGCTTAGGGTGGGAGGAGTTACTTTCCCACGGATACTGCTGACTGCCTACATCTGCACTTTTCTACTATATATTTATATATATCCAGCCATAATTTTGTCCAGCCATGTTCTGCTAGTCATTATGCCCGTTTAGCTATTTGTAATAAAGTTACTTTTTAAAAACCGAATTAGTGTTCATTATATTTAACTAATGACCAAGATCTCTAGGTCATCTTCTTTTTTAGTCGTCAGAGAGGGTTGTAGGAATCGGAGTCCTTAAAAAAAAAAAATGTATTTACCGTTTCTTCTTCCGGGTTGGACCGTGTCAAGTTGTTGATAGTTGCAGAGCTTTCGCACATCATGTGATGGCTTCTTCAGGGCTGAAAATAGAATGAGAGTTGTAAAAGAGAGATTTTTAAAATATTTTAAAAATCTCTCTTTTACAACTCTCATTCTATTTTCAGCCCTGAAGAAGCCATCACATGATGTGCGAAAGCTCTGCAACTATCAACAACTTGACACGGTCCAACCCGGAAGAAGAAACGGTAAATACATCTGACGACCGTCGAAGCCTACGTGACAAAAAAAAAAGTTTTCTTTACACAATCCAGGCAATATCATTATGGTAATTGAGGTCATGCTGATGTCGCATCACTCGAGAAAAAGCCTTTTTTTTTTTTTTTTTGTTAGATTATTCGATTTTTCCTATTTGGAAAGAATTTTAAGTGAAATTATAACAGTTTCAATATCAATTACATTTGAAATATTATTATAGTATTCACATTAAATATTCAGAAATTAAAGTATTCATACTTTAATATTTACGGTTGAAGATCATTATAGTCTGCAATTGTTCAGTAAAATGGTTAATATATTTAAATGCTGATATATATATATA
>KZ806881.1:1115157-1127333 GCA_000696205.2 Oncopeltus fasciatus
TATATATATATATACTAGTGTAATAGCTCTCATATTTAAATTAAAACTCCTCCCGCGCTATCTCCACCAGGTAATGGAATTCTGGTGGTAAAAACATAGATAAACGTATATAGAACATATACATAAATGAGTACATACATATATACAGCATCATTGATCCGCTGTTCGTCAAGCTGTCTCAGCCGGAACTCAGCAAGTACCTACTTCACTTGAGCTCTATCACTGTTATATAGCCTAGGATAACCTGGAATAACCTCCCTAGCTCTGGAGTAGTGGCCAAAGAGGTCACAGGTTACAGCGAGTTCACTTGCAATGAGGTCTTACGGTCAGCTGTCCTTGGTGATGTCACAGATACGCCACCCTTATCGCACGCAGGGCTCCATTTTTGTACTGTGCTCTGCATTGATCATTTTTATTGCGTGCTTGAGTGTGCAAATTATTTTCACACTCGGCCCTGTATATGTATTAATAATTAATATTTGTATTCATGGAACGTTACTACCTTAGTTAGAAACCTTTCGATCGCCAATCCTTAAAGAAGTCAAACATTTGCATAAAAAGTTTGGTTTCATTTTTGGTGTTTAGTTTTAAATTCTCAACTTAGAATGTGATATGTGTTGAAAATACATGCCCGTATGTTTGCTCTGTATTCACATAATCACCTGTAGCAGTTAATGGATTTAGAATATTTAGAAGTATGTTTTAATTAATCAGCGTTCTACAAGTGAATATCATATAATACAACATACAAGTGTATAAAAGTCTGTAATGATATTTTTCCTGATGTATGTAACATAAAAAGCTTAACAGTAAAAATTAGATAAATTATGGTAACTGAACAATTATTATGGTAACAATATGAATAAATTTTTTATTGTATTTTTTTTTTTTTTTTTTTTTTATGATATGGCTATTCTCTCATCATTTGAAACATATTTTACGGCATTGTTAGCCAATTTAGTCTCTTGATATCCTGGATATACTCTTAAAAAGGAAAAATAGTNTTTTTTTCCTTTCTATAAAACGCACACATATGGTACATCATGCATTGAGGCGTACATTCACACACCTATTACATCAGATTATGAGATAATAATTTAAGATAAGTCCACGCAGGAATAAATCATATGTATTTTAGAAGACCCGTCCTTTTTAGAACACTTATGAATTTTTCAACTGCTGAGGTGTTGTTTCCGAGGCAGTCTGTTAGTTTCCTGTTAATACCTTCAGCTGCAAAATGACGAAGATATTCTGGGCATTCCTCTACTATGTGCTTGACGGTTAGTTGGACTTGGCATTTGCTGCACTTTGGGAGTGGGTCCTTGTTTATTAGGTAGATGTGCGTAAATGTGCTGTATATTTGCCGTTTTATGCAGTTGATAGCAAGTTTAGTTGCATAAAACGAAAACTGCATAGCGAGATTATCTATTTATTGTAAAAATAATTTGTTCTTGATATTTAGGTTTGAAAAAGACTGTAGATATTATGACAAAGCCTTTCACTTAATAATTAAAAAATAAAGTATTTAAAGTAAGTTAAATAACAGTTCTAACTATCTGTCTATATATTAATGCAGTTAAATAAAATGAAGTTGTAAATAAATAAAAATTATAATAGTTTTGAATAAAGAAAATATATATTTAAACGGGACATTGTATTTTTTAAAACATCTTTTTAGGATTTGTTTTTTTTTTTAATCTTCCTTTTATTCACTTTGGGTCATAGAGAAAGTGGACATCTGCTTCCAGTCACACAATTCTAAACATCCATGGCTCTAGGGAAGCTCGTATTTAGAGATAACAGTTCATAAGTATACCATTTGAACTTGTCGCACTCGGAATGTATCCCCTCGTCTTCCCCAGTGCCCTTCTTTTTAGGGTTGTTGAATATATAAGGGTGAATATCTTGATTCCTTAGAGAGAGATACCTGCTAACCGCGACGTACCAATAGAGGTACTCAGGTCACTTACCTCCAGGCAAATCTCCGTGAAATAACCTCATCTCCTACAGAATCCTTCATCATCTACCTCAGCGGACATTATTTTATCCTCTTTTGTGTATGCATTCCCGTACCACGCACCTCATTCTTCCTTCTACACTGGAAATTCGCCAAAGTATCCCTTTTATCGAAACCCTAAAGGCCACCTAAATATTCCTTTTCCTTTCTTCCCATTGTAAGTTGTGGATAGAGAAAAATTCCTTCCTAAAAGATCTTTTTTATTCTCCCTTATAGAGCCTCACATATATACATTTCAACCCCTCTTAGAATTTAATTATTTAAATGATAATAATTTAAATAACAAATATATATATATATGTGTGTGTGTGTGTGTGTGTGTGTGTGTGTGTATACATATTCTTAAATTCAGAATTCAATGTTAGTCCTACAATTTTTATTTTTATTTTTCTGAATTATTAATAATAATTATTATTAAGTTAATTGAAAGCATTTAATTTTGAAAGAATTTATATTGAAAGTAATTTATCTTATAAAGAATATTATCAATGGTATCATGTTGTAACATTAAAAAAGAAATTCTTTGATTCTTGGAAACTTCTCTGATCCCACACACATATGTAAACTTCATACATACCATTTTTAATGGACCATATTTTTATAATTAATTTTTGTCTATCTATTTTCATTACTATACTTTATATTAATAACGTAACCTTATTCAGTGTACGAATGAAGAGTTTTTTTGACCGTAGATATTATCATTAGATGTTTTTTTTGTTGGGGTTCGGTCAAGGTAGATCCAAAAAATACAAATTAAAAAAAATGTATTTTTTTTTAATTATCTGCCAACGTTTCGGCTTACATTGTAAGCCATCATCAGGGTTATCATGAAGACGAGAGGGGACGTCCTGTCCCTAAGATCACATTTTCTTGATAGGAATATGTAGCTCGTCTCCTCTCGCCTTCATGATAAGGGCTATCTTCAGGGCGAATATGGCCGACAATGTAAGCCGAAACGTTGGCAGATAATTTAAAAATAACATTTTTTAAATTTGTATTTTTTTCGGATCTACCTTGACCGAACCCCTACAAAAAACATCTAATATCAGTGTTGTTTCCCTCTTACAAACCTTTAAACTGGCTTACAGTTGAAGTTCGTCATGGAGGGGGGAGGGACTTGAGAGAGGAAATATAAACATCCCCTTTATGATACATTGGTAATGTTAATTAGAGGGGTCGGCGATCCCTTTCTTTAAAATGTAGAAACAAAACACGGTTTTTAGACTCCATTTTCCCCACTGACAAAATAGTTCATTTTTACGGAAGGCCGAATTAAATTGTCGTCAATATAACAATATCCTTGTGTGTTTCGGAAGAAAACAAATATAAAACATAATATAAATTAATTTTCAACATTTATTTACAATATTTTTTTTTCCAAAGGAAGATTCTAAGTATGATATTCAAAAAGTACCTGAAGAGCTAGCCATCTCCTTTTAATTTTTCTTAGTGCCAAAGAGGTGTAAATACACAGGAATTACTCCTATTTTCCAGAATTCTTAATTTATAGTTTTATGATGAAATAAATCACATTAACTCTCATATATGTTCTTCATCAATGAAGCATGGCATTATGCTTAGATAACGCAGCTCCAGCTTGAAGAGTTTTTTTTTATACCAATCACTTGCCGAAAAAATAATAAATAACAGAAAAATTGTCAAAAAAAAAAGGGTATATTTTACGTAAATAACTTTGCAATACACACACACAAACACACCCATGCGTTCAAAAGACCACATAAGTATTCCTCTATATGCCTTTTAATGTCGTCAAGTGGGCTTTTAAAGCCGGGAAATCGTATGGAGATAAGTTACGGCTAAATTGAAATTCCCTGTCCAACATGGAAGTGGGAACTGAGAACGAAGTAGGAACTGAACGCGTGAAACCCCCCACTGAACGGTTCACCGCAGTAAAGTTCTCAGATCCGCTCGAATGAGCTCTTCCAACTTTGGCAAGCGCCCATCGCCCTCGTAATCACTTGAATTGACTAAGCCAGCGGACATTTTGAAGAATCCCCCGCTTAAATATTGACTCGGGTGGCTTTGAATTCATACTCCTTATCCAATTGAAGCGGAATATAATTAAAGGTCGAGGAAATGATTCCTTTTTCGAATTGGGTTAAGTTATGTCCACTTCCATCGTTCAAAGAATCAATTCTTCGAGTCATCTTATCTTTGAATCTTCCAGTAAATTTTAAAGAGTGGCTAGCTAGAACTCTCAAAATATTCCACTTTCATTTAAAAGTTTAATTTTATCTTTTTTTTCTTTATTACTTATAAATACTTAATTTTAAATTATTAGTATTTTAAGTATTGCTTAAAATTTTAAATTAATANTTTAAATTAATAATTATTATAATAAAATATTTAAAAATTATTTCGGATATAATTTCTAGATTGTGAGAGTATTAGTAATGTTTTTAGAGTTACTCTGAATTTCTTTCATGTAAAAGCTAGCCGTAAAGCTGCATTTGTAAATTAATGAAAGAAAAAACTTTTTTATTTACATAAATAAATGGAGAATATGAAGTGCCTCTTCTGACTATAATTTATCCAAGTATAGTATTTTTCACGTAGGCTTCGACGGTCGTCAGATGTATTTACTGCATCTTCTTCCAGGTTGGACCGTGTCAAGTTGTTGTTATTTGCCGAGCTTGCGCACATCGTGTGATGGCTTCTTGGGATTATACACCACCTGGTGTATAAAACATGGTATTTATAAACCACCTGGATTTAAAAAACAGCTCTCATTCTCTATTCAGACCTGAAGAAGCCATCACAGAATGTGCGAAAGCTCGGCAACTATCAACAACTTGACACGGTCCAACCCGGAAGAAGAAACGGTAAATACAAGTATTGTATTACCTATTTATAAACTGGTTTTGGGCCAGGATCAGAAAATAAAAATAAAAAAATTGTTGGGTAATTAATTTATTATTGCCAATGTTTCGGCTTAACTTGTAAGTTTTCATCAGGGCGATAGTGATGGCTGGAGAGATCTCCAAGGGAGGTTCATGGTCACATCTGACAGAATACAGAACTAAACTGAGTTATATAAATATTAATTTTGCTGTGGTATGTTATCCTACGTACATTTAATACAATTATTGCGAGGGAATAGAATAAAAAAATCTATCTGTCCCAGCCAGGATTCGAACCTGGATCCACTGCTTTCCGGGCACGAATGCTAACCATTACATAACCGGGAAGTGGAAAGCAGGAGATCCAGGTTCACTGTCCTGGTTGGAACAGATAGATTTTTCATTCTATTCTCTCGGTTTAATTGTTTAAACTGATTCCTGTTACACTGTAACTAAAACTGAAGTTAGTTAGTTGTGGACTCCACAAAATTTGGACCACTTGATCTTCCACAACAGTTTCAGAGTTTAAAGGGAATTAAAATAGCCTATAAGTTGGGGATTGTACACTATAGTCATTGGCATCAGACCATATCGTACTCTAGAGTTCGGGGACCATAAAAACGCCAAAGGGACCGTGTAATGAAATGTAAGAGTCCATTAATATGGTATGGGTACCATTCCACTATGGCATATTTGGAAATGCAACTCAAGAGTCAAGAATGGCGTTAGATGGGTAGTCTTTAGACACTTTCAGAACGCCAGAAGCACAAAAAAGATTAGAAAAATGGATTTCATAAGACAATATTTATCGTAGATCAGATTCAGAATGCGCTGTGTATTCCGAACCAGTTCATAATTGTAACAGTTTATTAGTATAGTTAAACGGTTCACTAGATCGCCATAAATTGTATAAATTTAGTTTTTTAAAAAAATCATGAATTCTTAGATAAAAATAGATTTAAAAAAAAAAAGGATGAATCCAAATACCTTAGGACAGTCCCAGAGCACTAGAGGCATTCGCACGAGAGAGGCAAGTCTTACGGTGGCCTGACATATTTCTGGCGGGAGGGAACCCACCAAAAGCCTTGTCCTGTTCTCCAGCACCGTCTCAAGGATTCTCTCCTCCGTACAGTCTGCAACAGTACAGAGGAACAACATCAGCCCACACTGAACAACAATAAAATAAATGTTATATACATATATATATATAGTATATAATTTTATTGTCTAAAATAAACTACACATATCTTGGGAATATTCATTAATAAATGTTTGTATATCATCAAGAAAATAAAAAAAAATTATAAAAACTAAATTTGAATAACAAAAATAAACTATATCACATTTTATTAAACTTACAATACATGGTTCTAAGTCAATTTATTTATTAGTATGAATTATGATTAGTTAAGAGCGCTTAACGGAGGTCTATGAGAATTAAAGCGATCTCTCGGGTCTATGAGAGACCTACTAAAAGAATGTTAAAAATATTGATAATATGAATTTTATATTTTTTTTTTGTATTATAATAATTTGTTATTCAAGTTAAATCATTGTTGTGGAACATAAATATGTACATAAAACTTATGCGACTGACCGCTTTTAACCAAATAGAAAAAAATTGCTATTGCTATTTAGAGATGGAGTAAAAATTTTTAAAAAGTATTATCTTTCCCTTTCTCCATAATTTCCACCTATTACAAGCCATCTCTACTCAATTCCACTGTCCTACCTCCTTTTCTTTTATCCTTAGTTGAGGAATTTTGCTAATTAAATTATTTAATAATATTATCAATTCAGTAACTCTTTTGTACAATGGTAACTAAACCATTAAAGAAGGTTTAATTGAAGAAATTCACTATTAAACTTAAGTAATTAAATTTTTTGAATAATTCAATTACCTACCGTTAAATACTCATGAAAGCAGGATTCATTAAGTATATTCACTATTATGCACAAGATTTAGAAAATATTAACAAATTTCGTTATGTATGTATTATGTTTTCTTAACTCCATTAAAAACTACTCAACAAAGCTAGGCTTGAATGGAAATTCTCTCTCTCTGCTTCACTCTCTTTTTTTGAGAAACATTATTCTTTAATGTTAACTTATTTCCCTGAGCCATGGATGTTTAAAATAAAAAAACCCTGATCATAGCCCATTTCTCCGTAACATTAAGTGTTAAGGTAACTATAAAAACCTTAAATGACACATTGCTGGGGAAAAGTTTTCTAATGACTTTACTTGAAGTAACTATATTTTTTCTTCATTAATTGTATTAATTAATTGGTCATATGCTATTATTGAGTCAATTATGAATAAGACATATAAAACTTTTGACCGATAAATATTAGAGTAAAAAACAAAATTACTATTTAATAGACTTCACTAGTTGTGGTTTGGTCAAAAAGGAATCTTAGGCTTTTTTTATATTTTTTATTTGAGTGTTAGCCTTCCATTCAACCACTTAGGGTCATTGGAGGAAGGGGCTATCTACAGGTTGCCGCCCCATTTTAAACACCCATGGCTCAGGTCAAGCCTTCTATATTATAAATTAAAGATTGACCTGGGCGGGATTTGAACCCGCAGCGTCAGGATTGCGAGACCCGTACGGATCCCCGGAGCTAGCCTGGCGCCCCTAATCTTAGGCTTTGTTTTCATAAACTCAGTTATGAACATATCTCATCCATTGAGTAAACATTCTCCAAAAATTAATTTTCTTTACATTTTCAAATTTTCGTGGATTCTGAAAGCGCTGAGCTAATAATAAAACTAGTTTATAAAAGTGAGAAGAATAAATTAAAAAAATTATATTATTTATCTTTTTTCACTCTTTCAAGGTATTATTTTTTTCAGCTAACATTTTGGCACAAAAAATATTTTGCTTTATTTATTTTTTGAAAAGTAGTTTTTTTATTTACCATTTCATCTTCCGGGTTGGACCGAGTCAAATTGTTGTTATTTGCCGAGCTTTCGCACATCATGTGATGGCTTCTTCAGGGCTGAAAAGAGAATTATCTTTTCAGCCCTGAAGAAGCCATCACATGATGTGCGGAAGCTCGGCAAATAACAACAATTTGACACGGTCCAACCCGGAAGAAGAAACGGTAAATACATCTGACGACCGACGAAGCCTACGTGAACAAGTAGTTTTTTTGTTTTGAATTTCTTCGAGATCTATTAAATAGTGTAACGTGTAAAGCCTTAGCAAATACAGTTGTATGACAACACACTAACATGGGAAGTTGATCAAATTTAACTTCAGGAGATCTTAAAACGCAAATAATCCTTATGAATTTGATTTAAAATTTTTGCATGATTACTTTTCTTGACTTGTAGAAAATTTAGAAAAAAAAAAAAAAAAAAGCCATGTCGCGGAATAACTCAATACTTTCTCGGGGAGGAAATAGATGTGTGGCTTAGGTGGGATAAGCTGATCTCGCCCAACGCTGAAATATGATACCTGGTGGTGATCATAAGAATCTAAATGACGCATAAGATAGTGATCATCAAGTCAGCGAAACCCTCCACGCGGGGGGGTGATTTCTCGTATTCCGGGGGCTTCTGGAGAGAGGATCGTGGAGAAAATACACAAACTCTTCCCCCACTCTTATTTATTTCAAATCTTTCGTCTTATGTCATAAAATAAATTTTGTTTAGAAAGATGAAGAGTTAGGCTGTAAAATTGCAAGAAAATTGCTTTGTTTAATGACATCATCTCTTTTCTACTAGTAGCCCAACAAAGAGGTCATTTTAACTGAAATCACTGAAAATATAAAATAATAAAAAATGACTCAAAATAATTTTCTTAATTTTTAAATTAATGTAATACATAATTCGTTTATTAAATTAGAGAAAAAACATGGTTGGCTCAAGTTAATTAAATAAAACATATATCAATAAAAAACAGTAGAAAAACTGTACTTTTTTAATACTAATACATCTAAAATGTTTAAGAACCAATAAGAAGATAAACCATTAATAGCTAATTACCTTCTTTGTTTTAGTGAATAAAGGAGTAATGTATTCGTGTGTGTGTGTTCATAGTTAAATATAAAGAACACTAATTCGGTTTTTTAAAAAGTAACTTTATTACAAACAGCTACACGGGTACAATGACTGAAAGAACATGAGAGAGAGAAAGACAATGTTACAGAATATGGCTGGGTTTATGTGGAAGAAAAGTGCAGATATAGGCAGCCAGCAGTATCCGTGGGAAAGCTGGGTGTAACACATGATTGAAGTCACACGAGGAGCCAATGGAAGAGTCTCATGAGTGAAGCATATGTAGTAACTGTATTGACTGCTAACTATGTCCTTTAAGGGCGCCTCTAACATGAAAATCTGCCAATATTTGGGGATTGAGGGTATAATTTTGAATTTGAAGGATAAATCTGCAAAATTGTCCCTCTTTCGGCACTGTGCTTTGCCTCTTTTGCCATTTTTAATAAAAATTATATAAGGGATATATTTTAAATAAATTTTAGATTTTTTTTTTTTTATGATATGGCTATTCTCTCATCATTTGAAACATATTTTACGGCATTGTTAGCCAATTTAGTCTCTTGATATCCTGGATATACTCTTAAAAAGGAAAAATAGTGTTAAGGGCTGTAGGTCACTAATAATTAAGAACAATGAGATAAGCTAAAGTTAATTCATTATCACAAATAATTACATCTAGGATTAGTAGACCTAAATTGAAATATAAAATTAATTATAGCTAATAAATTAATTAATATGTATAAATTAATTTAATATGCTTATATACAAAGAGGCTTTAAAATAACTTTTTTATATAAAGGTTTATAACCTTTGCTGTTACCGGCACTGCAAAGACCACAGCCAGCCCGACGCTCGGAACACGCGATATGTCTCGGAAACTGTGGAGCTGGTTTTATAACTTCCTGGAAAGATTCTCATTAGAATTTCTCAGTGTTTCTGCTTCTCCTCCCAGACAGAGGAGACATCTGCATCCTTTAATTGGCACCTTTCCGTACAGGTCTGGTCCTCACACAATCTACCATCCAAGTATTTAACAATATACTAGAATATACTGATTTACAAAATCAAGTATTGCTTTCGAATCACTTCATTTAGTGGGTCGTGGAAATTTCCGTTAACATGTAGGGTGTACGGTGTACTATCAGCATAAATGATTCGAGATTTGTATTTGATATATGTTTGTTGTTTGACATGTAATACTTTGAAAAGGCCAACTGTGTGCTCTGATTGTACATGCAATAATTTCGGACTAATCTACATTTGACTGTATTCGCGAGAATGGATTTCTCAAAGACAAATCTCACACATATTGTTTAACTACATCTTGTATTTAGTGTCTTTTTATGTTTAAAAAAGATAATATTAAAAATAATCCGAAATTTTTAATTCATATATTAATAATTGGTATAATCCATGGATTGAATTTGAGTTTAAAATCATTTTTTTTAAATATCAGTTTTCATTTTAAAATATATCTATTTTTTTAAATTATTGTTAAAAACCTCGGCCATAAAAATGTACATTATTTATACCTTACTGCTGTTATTTAATGATTTACTCAATGATAATCCAGTTATAAAACCTTGATTTTTTTCAAATCTCTCGAAGGCAATAGCACGACCCAAAGCTTTTCTTGTAAAAAATTTGGCTCATTTGATTAGATTGCGAAAATTGTTACATGTCTGACATTCTTATTTGTTAATAGTGACAAAAGCATAACGCTCCTCTTCACTCTTCTGTTATGTTCTAACCTAACAAGCTCAGCTTCATTTATTCGCTCTCTTCGCTTGCTGTTCCATCAGGTTCTTGATTTTACACTCTTGTTCCCTCTGAAGAATTTTTTTTTTATCCACAGTTAAATTTACTTTATTCATTTTAGTTTTGACAAAACAAAATAAATGAAAATCTCTGGTGTTTTTTTAATAACTATTATATTATAATTTTGCTTTAAACATTGAAAATTTTAATGCAAAACGAACAATTAAATAATTAATTCATATTGTTTAATTATTAAAAAAAACATCTTTTTTAATTTAAACATAATATTTTTTTTATTATTAAAAAGCACAGTGTGAACACAGTACAGGAAGACAAAATCCAATCAACTAATAATTACCGTTATATTAGCGATAACTTATTCAATATTCAATGCAAAATAAAGTAAATTTCTGTGTTCAGAGTAAATGTTGATATTGACTGTTAGTGTATACAAATAGAGATAGCAAAATTTGAAGAAAAAAAAATTTGAATATTTATAATTAGTCTAACAAAACGGAATGAATATGTTTTCTAACCTCCTGTCGACTGGTTTCAGAATTACTAAACTGATTTATCATTATTATACTATCCGTTTGTGTCTCCTCCTTCATATCTGCATCCCAATCGCGTTCTAGAACGCGACCTCCATTATGTTTTTTCTTTTGTTTTCTTGCTCTCTTCTTTCGCACTCTTTTCATCGATAACCCAGATAAATGGCATTAATGACCCTAGTGGTTGGCATACCAAAAAAACAAAAACCCCCAAAAAATATTGATTTATCAAATTGTGGAGGGAGGCATAAATATCATATTTGGATTCCTGATTAAATAAAATTGAAGGAATGCAAGTATGAGATCACATAATCACATTTGAAAGGGTTCCAAAAATGTCTGAAGTATGAACTCGGAAAGGAAAGTAAATAGATTAGATAGTTGCTTATTTCTTCTTGTAGTATTAACTTGGACACTTAGATTCCCTTCTTCTGCCAGAATTGTTTATTATTTAAATTTCTAATTAAATTTGAATTAAAAACGAGAATGCTACGAAGCAAAGATAATTTAATAATTTAAGCTAGCGTCTGCGTATTGATGAGGCACTCGGAGCTTCACTCCCAATAGGCCGTCAGCCAATCAGAATTCATAAGCCACTCACTTCCGGCAGTTTGGGCTTTATCGGCTCCCCTAAGCCCCAATTGAAACAAGCCAATACCGGAGTTTTTGTACACGTTGCTACGATAATACAATCCTTCGTGGGTAACGGCACTACGGGGAAAGTACATATGAACGAATTGTGCATTCATACATGGGCTCCGTCATACAATTGTATATATCACTATAAGAATAAATAAACTGTTATTAGAATGTTAGAAATATATTACTCATCGGGTTTAATTATCTCAGAGTTAATTGATTACTTAAATTTGACTGTTCAAACTGTTTTAGTGGCACAAATCAGATTTAAATATGAATTATAAAAACACACGAAATTATCTATGTAATTTACAAGCGCATATATATATATTGCTTATATAC
>KZ806881.1:1191962-1202574 GCA_000696205.2 Oncopeltus fasciatus
CTCTCTCTCTCTCTCTCTCTCTCTCTCTCTCTCTCTCTCTCTCCCTCTGTACTATTAAAATTAATAATATTTTTTGTTATCACCTGTAATGTTCAGTAAATATTTTCAATTGATTACCAGCTAAGATATTACTATTGTAAATCTTCATCTTCCACAAAACCCCTACTTTTTCACATTATATTTTATCATAGAATAAATTTCTTTAAAGCCAACCTTTAAGTAACATAATTAATTGAGTAAATGGTGTACGAGCATATACCGCTCCTCAACCAGGAGAGTGTATTCGTAAAATAAGAGGAAAAGCCCTTCTACTTCTGACGACTCCTGAGGATGACCCTTTATGGTCGAAACCGCCTGAGAAATAAATCTAGATTTTTGGAGAAGACAAGTGTTTTTATTTGCTTATAAAGAAAACTCACAATCCGGCTTAAGATATATGAAGATATCAATTTAATGAATTTTGTTCTACCTCTTTACTAAATGTAATTACCTCTAAAATGACCTCCTATTCATCCGATTTCAAGCATTTAATTCATTCAACGGCTTGCAATAAAAATCCCTATTTAAAATAAGGGACCCGTAGAATATTTTGTGTTACACTCTTAAATATTTCCCATAATACATATATTGTTTCACTAACATTTTTTTTTCCATATATATANTGCAACAAGAATAATATAATTATTGATAATATCTTTAATATTCTTAAATAAAATATTTTATTGGTAATGATCTTTAAAACATAACAAACTTCTAATAAAATTTTCTGAAATTTAAGTTCTATAACATTGTATGAGAAGCAAAATTAAAAACCATATGTAAGGGTGTTTAAATGGGGTGGCAACCTGTAGATAGACCTTTCTCCATAGCACTAACTGGTTGAAAGGATGGCTAACAATTAATAAATAAATAGCGGGGTATTTGAAATTATGACTACCTCACGTGATTTTTAGCTGTAGCAGTCGGTTTCTGTGTATGAATATTTTTTTTAGGCAAACTGTTCGTTAATTTTGGGCATTTGTTTTTCGCTGTTTTTTTCGCAAATTCTGAGATGGCTTCTTCAGAGCACATTGGAGAATGAGCAGCTTTTTTTCAAAGCTCACCAAAAAAAACTTTTTTCGACAGGGTCAGAACCGGCAGAGAAATCTTTGGATTACACGAGACCATGGAAGTCTGTTACATACAGTCTTTAATATGTTTCATTATTCAGCTTTATATATTGGTCGTAGTAGATTTATTATTCAAACATGGACATAGCAGTAAAGAAAAAACAATAATACAATCCAGAAGCAAATTAAAAAACCACTAACCTTGCCTCTAGACTGATCAAGAAGAATATATTTAGTTTCTAGTATATAGAATCACAGAAAATGTCAAAAAATTTTAAAATAATCTGTCTATAGAACTTTGTATAACCAGTTTCAATCATGGCAGGTTACTCATGTAGAAATTGTTAATTAACGGATAATAATGATTACAGTTAACGATACATTATGACAACGTGGATACATGGAGAAATCCATACTTAGAACAGATTTGTTAATTGTATCTATATTGGACGAAAGTCCCGAAAGATAACAAGATACTAATAATGTTTTGGCTTTGGATTTTTCGAAATTTTAGCATTCTCTGTGTTAGGGTCCCAGTTGTTATCCCTGGCAAAGTCCTACTTCCTTTAGTTGTAAGAGCGATAAACCCCAGAGGGAGGTATCTCTGTAACTGGAAAATCTCAGCTTTGCTTTTGTTTCTGAAGTGGGAGTCGGAGCATCTCCCCCGTGACGGGGTAAGTTTTCCTACTAAATAGACAAACAAAATAGAATCGACTGGGGCTAAGTCACCATCACATTATGTTGTATTAGATTGGACCAATGAACTTTCACATTTCCCATTTTACTGTGGGAAAACAAAAACCACAGCGAAGTACACCCATATAATCAGATTCTATCGACTTTTGTTTTTATTTTTTCATATATAAAAGAAAAAAGTGCAATACATTTTACAAACAAGCTAGTAACGCATGATCCGAGTCTACACGTCAGTTTTGTAATTCGTGAATATTTCTACATGAACTTACCAATGGTGAACTCACACTTTCTTCTTTAATTTAGAAACAATATTCCATATACGGAAAATCAATAAATGTAGCTTACAAATGAATTGAAATTTATTGTTTAAATATAAAACCCTTACTCATCATTATTAATTACCTTGGTGTAAATAATATAATTTTTCTTCAATCAATGAATAATTTTATTTTTTACTTTGTTATTATAAACTAAATATCACATTCGCTTAACCGAAAATACTACTGTCTCATGTATATTCTGTAAAATGCTTAATTAAGTAATATAAAACCATTTAAGAAAAACCAAGAAACTGGCCATCCCACACATCTCCTTCTCAGGTACCCTAGTGCTAGCCTCAACCAGATAAATTTTTCTTTTCATCTTCCTTTTGTTTATACTTTTTTTTTTAAATTTTAGTAAAGTATAAGATAACCGTTAGTTTATGCAGCTCTTTCGTTGTAAGTAAATTAATTTTGATACCCCAGAATTATTTACTAAGTGACTTTATTATTTTAGCATTTACCTTCAAATAATTAAAATAAATTTATTTTATTATTTTGTTTGAATCTAAAATTTTCTGTACGGGGTCCTCGTGTAATACTGACGGTCAGCTGAGAAGAAAGATTAAATACTAAGGGTGTGTATCTTGAGAAAATTTATTAGCTCTTAACCACTCCTAGAAATAAATCGTTCAGAATGATAAAATCAAATCTCAGTTCGATTTCATTGGCTGGTAAGCAGTTTATGACCAGTGGGCTTACCCTGCTATGCAGCCAATGAAATGCGTTCTCAGAGGGACAACTTTATATATTTCTAAAGTTGACGGATTTTGTTTGTAAAGATTTTTTGCTATTTATTTTCTAGTTGTAAATTTTCCTACACATTTGACTGATTTGATTTTACACATATTAGTGAAATAAGATTCCATATACCAGACTTATGAGTAAATTCTCTTTCATTGGCAATATAAATATAATTATAATTTAGATTTCCAGTGATTTGTTATTTTATTGTTTGTTATTATTATTTCTCGTAAGATTAATTTAGTTCATTTCTTTTTCGAATATAATGTATAGTTTTGTAATATTTTGTCCCTCCCACCTTTCAAATCCCTGGTTCTGACGTTAAATGTAACAAGAGAATTTATCAGATTATGGTCTCAGACGAAAGTACATCTCAGTTACTGCCAGGAATGAGGGTTATGGAGGCCATTAAGATTTGTTGGAATTATGGGAAGTAAACGCCTCGTAAACCACCCCTACAGCAAACTGCATAAGCCCCTGGGGGGAGGGGGAGAGCAGCGAGCTGAAATTGCAGAGTAATTACTATGAACGAAACATTACATATCCTTACACATCGTTAGTAGATACACATACATTTCTTCCAAATAACCAATATTACTATAAAATACAGTCAATGCTCTACATTACGACTATTGTATTATAGTTAGAAGATCAAATCAAAAAGAATAATTTAGTTTTTAATTTTAATTGTTTCTTGTCCTTCATTAAAGCCTTTTCAGGGACAGAACATTTAAAAAAATGTAAAAATACAGTTTTATGGTTATGCCTTATTTTTGATTAGGGTTTTTTGTTTGTCCAATTGCCATAGACATACATATACATTGGACAGACCGAAAACTTTATTAAAAAGTCATTCACGCTGGATCTGAGAAATCAAAGCAGATTTCTGTTGTTTCGTTAAAGATGGAAGTAATGATTAGTAAATAATGAAATACAATTTTAATTAATCGGAATGTAACAGATATGAAGAATATTGTTTGCTCTAGAATAGCAGAGAAGTAATAAGATTGCTGAAAATATTGCAGAAAAAAAAATTAATAAGTCTCGTCATGATGGATTTCATTAATGAATGATTCCTAAAAATTGTGTCATACTTATGATACTTATAGATTCTTTCATTCAGGTAAATTTTGTAGTGAAAAATGATTAAAGAATGTTTATATTATAACAGATGTTTACAATTAAAAGTAAATATCTCTGGAGAACATTAGTCCTGTTCGTGTACAAGAGCCAAATATAGGGTCAATAGTCACACTGCAAAATTAAATTTTTTTTTCTGTGCATTTGAAATGTTAAAGTTTGGGGACCGTTGTTCATTAAATGGGAGGGGGGGGGGGGGGGGGGGGGGGGGAATCAGGCTGTCAGAACTGACACAAATCTTGTTCAGTGTACTGTGGGCCATGAGCAAATACATCCTGACATGTTTTTCTCCCCTGTGTCAATATTGGGGGATGATTTATTTATTATTAAAAAATTCTGAAGGAATGCTGCTATTGGGGTTGTTCTCATATCGGATTCTCTAGAGAACTTTTCCCCTACTAGTCACGAAAAAGGATTGTCACTAAAATGCATTTATGTGTGCGTTTACGCGCGATTATTTGAGTTTTTGTTCATGTGTGTGCCTTTTCTTCTTTCTAAATGATTTTTGGCATGTAATTATTTTATACAAAAAAAAAAAAAAGATAAACTTAGGTATCTATTTACAAAAATTGGACAGAAAAAAAGAAATGTATTACGTACTTTGTCCAGTGTCTGTAAAAAATTGTTTTTTTATCTTACAAGCAGCGTAATATTAGATTACTAAAATTCCATACATTTTCGTACAATTTATTTTAAAATATATTTAATGAGTTAAAATTAGAATTAGGATTAAAGATACTTTATATTTAAGACATATAAGTTGCAATTGTTTTTTTGTTTTTTTAATGAAATTTGGTCTATAACTTTAAATATGAAATAAATGGGCAAGATAGTTTTTGAGCGAAAACAGACTTATTGGAATGGGGAATTAACTGAAATGTCAAGTGTAGTAGGTCATTTTTTTATTTTTTTTTTCACTTAGGTGGATGTAATATTTAGTTTAGAACAATAAAATTAATACCACATTTGTTTATTGATAAAATATATATTTTTCAAAAATTAGAGCCAACAAAGAGCGATTCTTTTCGTTTAAGCAGCTCATACGTGAGTTTTTTTTATTTTAAGAATTATACAGGATTGCTTTAAAACGACAAAATGGGAAAAAATGGGACTTCCTCAAGGGATAATCTCCCTTTAGGGTTGACCGTGGGGGGGTCCAGATGGGTAGGGCTGGGACTCCAGGTCCTGGAGGTCTCCAGCGACCTTGGCCCTCACTTGAAATACAGCCCTGAGTAATTAGAGGGCTGACCGCTGGAATATACGATGGCCGACCGCTGGAATCCCAAGGTAAAACGCTTCCCTCATTTCTCAAAATGTCTCTGATGTCGAAATTTGGTACAAGGTTCGAACATTTGGGGAAAAACGTCTATGTCGGTACTCTGTAAGTTTTGTAATCTTGACTTTTTTCAATTTTTTTACTTAAACTCAGAAACGAGCCCCTTGCAGACACTTTAAAAGATGTCGGGTAATAAATACGATAAACAACTATTGTAGGGCAAAATCAAGTTTTTAAAAAAGTAAGTGTTTTATAAAGGAGAGTTTTTTTTTACCGTAGATATTATTATTAAATGATTTTAGTTGGGGTTCGGTCAAGCTAGATCCAAAAAACACAAATTTGAAAAAATGTATTTTTTAATAAAGGATTATCTGCCAATGTCTCGGCTTACATTGCAAGCCATCTTCAGGGCAACCTATCATGAAGACGAGAGAGGACGTCTTGTCCTTAAGTTCACATTTCCATGACTTAGGGATAGGACGTCCTCTCTCGTCTTCATGATAGCCCTAAAGATGGCTTACAATGTAAGCCGAAACGTTGGCAGATAATCCTGTATTAAAAAATACATTTTTTAAATTTGTGTTTTTTAGATCTACCTTGACCGAACCCCAACTAAAATCGTCTAATAATAATTGTTTTATATTTTTTTCTATCACGTAAACTTCCAGAAGTGCAATCGAATAATTTGAGCAGCATGAATGACAATCATACGTACGTTAAAACAAAATGATTTCAAACACAAAGAGAAAAACAAAGGGTTCATGTTGCTATGGAAATATTTCACTGTCTATAATCGCTCCTGAGTGACCAGGAGTAAAAATAAAGTTGAAATCCCTTCCTTTCTTGTTACATTCTAGAATACTTTATTTGTCATGTAATTTTTGAAAAAGTGCTATAGAATAATATAGCATAAATATATATATATATTTATGCTATATTATTCTATAGCACTTTTTCAAAAATTACATGACAAATAAAGTATTCTAGAATGTAACAAGAAAGGAAGGGATTTCAACTTTATTTTTACTCCTGGTCACTCAGGAGCGATTATAGACAGTGAAATATTTCCATAGCAACATGAACCCTTTGTTTTTCTCTTTGTGTTTGAAATCATTTTGTTTTAACGTACGTATGATTGTCATTCATGCTGCTCAAATTATTCGATTGCACTTCTGGAAGTTTACGTGATAGAAAAAAATATAAAACAATTATTATTAGACGATTTTAGTTGGGGTTCGGTCAAGGTAGATCTAAAAAACACAAATTTAAAAAATGTATTTTTTAATACAGGATTATCTGCCAACGTTTCGGCTTACATTGTAAGCCATCTTTAGGGCTATCATGAAGACGAGAGAGGACGTCCTATCCCTAAGTCATGGAAATGTGAACTTAAGGACAGGACNTATAACAGCTATTTGAATATATGGTTGATAACACAAACCCCAGACAATGTTATATATGATGTGTGAATTATCGACCAGATTATTTATAAATAATACACCAATTAAATTGTTAATGAATAACTTAGGTACAGTGTTTTCACGTTACTTTTATTTATTATATTTCTATCTCTATTGAGCGAAAAAATATACTTAATGTATCTGAATATACAGGTATTTATTTGATATAAGTGAATTCACAAGTTATTTGTGCGAGAGTTTAACATTTTCCTAATGACTTAATTTGCTCAGCTGAGTGAGCAGTATGGAATACACAAAATTAAATTAAATCCATTCAATTACTTAAATTAAAGAATAAAGGAAATTTAATCAAGAAAGCCAAGTTTGCTAACAAACGAATTAAAATCTGAAAGCTTGCGTTAATTCTGAAAAAAACAAAGTAAAAATATTCCAAGTGCTAAAACGGAAGACTTAAAGAAAAAATTAAATCCTGGGATCTGAGGAAAAAAGCTTGAGGGAACGTATTGATTGACTAAGCAAAAAGTGCTATTATCGAACCCTTAATCCGAGTTAAGCCCCCAAAAGTGATAGAATTTGTAGGGTTGCTAATACCCGGGGGTTGAAGCAATTTGTTTAAGGAAATTAGTTCAGCTCTGTAAGGGTGGTGGGAGGGGGGTTGTCTCTAAGCGTCCCAAGGGCGGCCTAACTTAGGGGAGCCTGGGAATAGGATAGCAATTTTGGGAAATGGAGTAAGCATTGTCAATGGAATTTGCAATTGCCAGTAGCAATTTAAACGGGGTGAAAAGCAATTGGTGAAACATTTATCTATTTAATATTAACACCCTTCCCAAGAAAAAATCCTGTAAAATATACACTGAATGTTTAAGAATTCGAGATCATAGTGAAATACTTTTTCTGGAGATTACAGGAATATTGATCACTTTAGGGATGAAAGAGATGTAGTCTTTCTCGTTTCAAATAATTTTATTTGAGATCGGTTTCGGTGTCAATACACCATCTTCAGGCACTACAGAGTGTCGCAAGATACGGTTCTTTCCTCGGTATACCAACAAGTACTCCGTATCTGAGGTGCACTCCCAACGAACACTCTGAGGACAATCTGGGGACACTCTGTAGTGCCTGAAGATGGTGTATTGACACCGAAACTGGTCGCTCATAAAGTTGTTTGAAACAAGAATGACTACATCTTATCATCTCAAAAGTCATAATGAAATGGGAGGAGGAGATTGTCGGGGTTCGGTCAAAGGAAAACAAATCGGAGAACCAATTTGGTTGTATTTTTGCTAATGTTTCGGTCTGATTTTCAGGCCTTCTTCAGGGTTATAGAGATAACGATGGGAGAGAGTCAGGAATTCCCTGTTCTGACCAATGGTTGCTGGAGTTCCTTATTTTATAATGAAATAATTTTACTTGTTCTAAAACTCGCTTAGATAGTTTACTACTAATAAAGATGTCCAGTTGTCAGATTCTCTTTAGCTATTTCGTAGAAAACGGGGTGTGAAAAATGTCCAAGTTAGTAATTACGTTTTCCAAAGTTTGAATTTATAAATCCCTGAAATAATAAATAATTCCTTAATTCTATGCCTTTTAGGCACTAGAAACTCATTATAAATAAGTATGAGAATTCTCTCATATTTACTTGATAGGATCAAGGATCAACAAGATAAAGATACGAAACTGCTATCCTCAAAATTATGATTCCCATTTTTTTTTTTTTTTTTTTTTTACATCACCTTTGGTATTTCCTTCCTTCTTGTATCTTGCTTCAAAATTTTCATTGACTTTTTTACAAAAAAGCAAATATAAGATAATGAATTATTATAATATCATTACCTTTTTATTTTAACATTTGTCAAGATGAGAGAAAAGTCAATAGTAATAATTCTTCTATTTGCAGATTTGTTTATACAAACGATTCATGTTAAAATCTACGTAGTAGATAATTTTCTTAATTTTACGATTTATTGATAGTTTTTATTTATTATATAAGTGAGACCTTGTCTCCTTTTGCTCCTCACCGACGAAGGGTGAGGGATCCCCAAAAATTTTACTTTTTTTCTTTTTGTGTATTCACTGCACTCTCTATCCCAACTGTTCTTATTTACTTTATATCGCAGCCGCGAGTCTTTCATTTCCTATATATACTTTCTATATAAATATCTTTAAGATCTTTTCTAAGCCTCTGTGTTTACAACGCTATCCGGCTAGGAAGACCATGTTTATAAATAAACAACTTCTCTTTTAGAGGTAATCGCCTGTTTCAGTTCACAGATCTGCAGAGAGATACACAGCGAATTCGTGGGAGAAACTGTCTGTCTGTGTTTCGGTAGAAATAGTGCTTTGTAGTGATTAACAATTCCGATATTAACATAATTATTACCATTCTTATACGTCATGCATGAGCCGAAGATTTCAATGGGATAAAAAGATTTCCCAAGGTTTTGGAAACTAAATAATAAAGTAGTGCCATTATACTAACATGAATATCTTGATTTTCTTAAGATAAATATACTAAAAGGTGATCTGATATAGAAGTCAAAGGGTCTTATACGATTGGCACTTAACCTTTTTTGAATTGTGATTAACCCAACATTCGGAGTTACTTTCTTAAATAACTTCCTTAAATCGGTTTTTATATAACTATTTTGCTTTAAATAGAAAAACGAAATTTCAATAAATATTTTGTAGGTCATATATACTTAGAATACTCATTAGTTTATTTAGCAAATAGCATATTTTTTATATATGTGATTTATCTAATTGTTGACAGGTTTCTTGTGTCCCATTATAATTCTTAAAATTTTAATTATTTATTTCATTTCTAATTCCTTTAAACTTTCTATACTGAAATTAATAATTATAATTCGCTTACTTTAAATTTAGTTTTGGTTTACATCTTTAATTCACTGTTATTCACTGAAAATATTTTTAAGTAATTTTTAAAAGATCCCAAAGATTAATCACTTAAATACAAATCATTATATATAGAAGGAATAGAAGGGGTCTTACAATTAATCTTTAAGACACTCAAAATAGGGGTTTTATTTCATTATATAGATATTATATGCATGATACTAAACGGTATTCCTTTAAAATTGAAGAAATTTTGTGGACGTCAAGTTTAGATAATTAAATATGTTCTCTCAAAAAATCTGATAGATAGTAAAAATTATTTAATTTATAAGAATTATTCTCATATGTTTTAAACGTTAAACTTGAATTTTTTTGGAGAATATTTAATCTTTAGGTTAATTACAGCATAAAATTTGAAAAATTGAGCTTATAATTCAAAGATGTGAACTTAAACCCCCTTCAGAGTAGCTTGCAATGTTCATTACTTAAATAATTTTAATAATTAATTTGATAATTAATTGAATTAAATTTATATGAGATAGGGTTACAGAAATTAAATCAATAGAAAGAGATTTCCTCTGAAGATATACTCCATAAATCTTTTCAAAACTTAAGAAATAATAAATAAATTGATGCCTTGTCAAACTAACCCTTTATTTACAAGATATATTACGTACTTAATTATCTGCAAACTTTCAAACTGTATCAATTCACTAAAATAAAATACTCTTACTTATTGATAAGGTATTTTATCATTTACGATAAAAAAAGTTATATAAGCTCTTTCAGAATGTTGATTTTCTATGTGGGGGTTATTAAATCTTATTGTTTAAGTAGTAAATAGAAAGTTCATTTACATCTTTGTGACTTAATTCTGTTTTTAATGTTTTTTCAATGATTCCTTCATTTGTCTTAGAGACTTATTTACAAATTAGAATTCGTCAGAGCAACAAATCCCTGCAAATTCCGCTAACGAAGAAATAAATTATTTACTCATATCTAAATATTATTTTTAAATTTGATTTTATTTATTTATTTTTTTTTTTTTTTAAA
>KZ806881.1:1204290-1221890 GCA_000696205.2 Oncopeltus fasciatus
CAGAGATGGAAGACAAAGGCCGTGGGGGGGGGGGGGGTTTCGAAATTCTTCTGAAGGGAGTTTTCCGTTATGAGGACATTCCATTGTGGGCTGAAGTTGCGCGGGGTTTCCACGATTCTCTAAAAGCCTTTTTACCTCACACCCACTCCCCGAAGACGAGTGCAAGTCATTATTTGCCATTGGACGAGAGAGAGAAAGTAGGGGTAGTGAGAGCTGTGAAGAAGGGGTGGTTTTTAGGGAAGTGTCAAATTTTTTGTGCCGGCTTGTCTTTACGCTCAACAAACTGTTTTCCCTTAGCAAATATTTATAATACTTTCCTCGACTTCCCTAGCTAGTTTTTGCTGAAACTGGATTGTTTAATATGAAGAAATTTTATAAAGAATATATTCTGTACTCTAATTCAATATATAAATAATTTATAATGCTTTATTTTTTTATATTAATAAAAAATAAACATAAACATATACAAAATTCAAAACTTTAATTTAAAAAAAAAACGTAAAAGAATGAAATTTAACATAAGCAGTATCTATCATTACCAGATAAATGAAAAATAAAATTATAAAAAACATTCCATGATAAACATTAAGAATGTGGGGTTAAATAAGTTATGTTACTAATTTTTAGTACAAGGGAACAATAAAAAATGTAACTGTCCCAGCCAGGACTCGAACCTGGATCTCCTGCAATCCAGGCCGGTGCATTAACCAGTTATGCTACCAGGACAAGTCTGGTAAGTTATTAAATTCCCCGCACTAGTGTCGAGAGTCTAACCTCCGAGGCGGACGAAAATATCGTCTTATGCTCGGAGGAGCTGACATTGTCAAGCTGTTTAAATGACTCTTGTTATTCACTTTTAAATTTTAATTTTTTTATAATTTTTTTTTGTATCTAATCCCACGTAAATTTTACTAATTTTTAGTTCAAGGGAACAGAATTGGTAAATGCACCGCCCCGGCTAGCAGGAGATCCAGGTTCGAGTCTTGGCTGGTACAGTTAGATTTTTATTATGTTCCCTTGCACTAAAAACTAGTAAAATTTACTTAGGATTAAATACCACAAAAAAATAATATTTATAAGTGATGTTACATTTAATAAAATATTGCTACATTTACAACATATAGAAATTTTATAACAATTTCCAAAAATAATTGTTCCATGATTAGCAATTTCCAAACAATATATGCAACAAGCAATAAAAAATAATCATTCCCAAACAAAAAAAAAATAAAAACGTTAAATTGAGTTGCATCGACAGGTATCGAGAATTACTGCCAAAAAAATTAAGCAAGATTAAAATCTCTCATTCACGAGCGCACTCTTACGATGGAATTGGAAACAAATGACAGTATCTTTAGTAAGTCTTCTGTATTTCTAGATTTATGAATTCCATACTTTCTAGAATATATTTTTTAACCTTTATTTACCTATTACATTCTGTTAAAAATAAAAAAATTATTTTGTAATTTGATTACAATGAAAAGTAATAATGACATTCATTGTCAATCACATGAGGAAAGAAGGTGACCAACAACACTACGCTTTTACAGACTTTCCCCAGGAGGTCATGGGGCCATCGCATTTTGAGCCGAGGGTTGTAGGGGTTGGATTTAGAAGACAAGGTCTGTGCTAGTGGATTAGGATGGTATGGCAGTTTTAATGTGGACCCAGAATATTTGGTAGAAAAAAAAAAGACTTGGCATACTTCATCCAGCCCTGATGCAGGTAATTTTGATCCTTTTTTGAAATGGTTGTTGTCAAGATGTACCTGTCCCCTCTGAAAGTGGTAAATGTCAAACTATATCAATCGTCACCCTTTGGCATGTGGCTAAGAGGGTTCGTTTCTATTTTGATTTTTTTTTTCGTGAGTAATCGGGACTTTGTCTAACAAAGACCCTCAGGTCCAACGAATTTCAGAATAGAGGCATTTAGACTATATATTAGAGAGCGCTGTATTCATTCCTGATTGTTACCACTGCGAGTGGCTTTGTGTTCAAAATACACTGCAAAAAAAAAAAAGCCTTCTCATAAATGTTTCGTGAAATTACTGCCTTCAGATGTGATTTTAATCTTTCCTTCAGAAATTTAATCCTCCACCTCCATTGAGTACCGAGATGGCTCCTACTGATTTTAACTACGTTAATTATTTGTAGAATTCAGATGAGTTCTCATAAATTGGTACTTCAGTGAACTTTGGGCCAGGTCGATTTAATACCTCAAAATAGGAATGTTGCATGTGTTTGAACTTTGACCTCCTTTACTCTCTTCTTTCAGAACGTGTTTGAACTGAGGAAGACTCAGAGCTAGACTTCACACTGACTTTTACTATATTTCTCTTTAGGCAGCAGAACTCCAACTTGTACAGAGAATTACTTCTACCCCTTGGACTTAGAACTGCTCCTAGATTGACACCGATTACGTCAGAGTCTTCTGTAAATTTACTCCAGGCTGATAGTGGGTTTAGTTGTAGAAACTAAGTAAATTTTCCAAGTTGCCCTCCAAGCCTCGGAGGAATACGAAGGGAAAAGTTAATGTCACTGAGGCTGACCAAAGCTTCCAGGAGTGGAAAGGGGAAACTCTTATTTGTTTAGCGTAAATTCACGACGAGCAAACACACACACTCTATCCACCTTCATGGCTCTAAGTTTAGTATAAAAAATCGTCCTTGGCATCTAGATTTCTGAGAAAGAACTCCGATCCTGCCTAAAAAGGACTAAATTGATCTTCGCTAAAATGTAACACACACACAAACACACACTCCACCTTCGCGGCCCTAATTTTAGCTTAAAAAATCGTCCTTAACATGTAGATTTCTGAGGTAGTTCTCCGATCCTGCCAAAAAAGAACTAAATTGATCTTCGCCAAAATGTAACACACACTCCAGTGTGTTCTATGTAGGCAGGATCCTTTGAATCAGCTAAAAAGGAGGTGTAATTGTAGTGAAGTTCACGTTAAAAGTCGAGGGCGATTTTTAAGCTGAATTTATGTCGGAGAAGGTGGAGTTATGAAGAAATTCCTGCATTCTACTAAGCACACAAGGACACGGCCAGGCTATAATTTTCTAGGCAAAAGCTTACCCAGGACATGAATTCCATACATGCCCGGACTTGTGTTTTCCATACAAATACTTAATGGAACCATTTTTTTTTTTCTTATCAGGTGACAACACGTCCCTTTCTCGCCTTCTTATAGCACTGAAGATGGCTTATAATGCAAGCCGAAAAGTCGGCAGGTAATAAAAATATATATATTTTTTTTTATATTGTACTTTTTTTAAAATAAAACCTTGACCGAACCGCAACATTTTGTGTCTAGGACACTTTTGGGGTTATGTTCATCTGCTGATTTTCATGTTCTTTTGGAAACGTGTCTCAGTTTTGAAAATTACGGTTGCCGGGCAAAAAAATTTGAAGATGTGATACTCCATATTAAGTTGGCGTAAAGAAAGTGAATGCTGTATACGGAAATCGAACCCGGGTCTCCTGCCTTCCGGGCAAGTATGCTGATCCCTACACCATCGAGGCAGGTTATATAATCTCTCCGACTTCGCGCACTTCCGAGTCAGCATACTTGCCCGGAAAGCAGGAGACCCGGGTTCGAGTCCCGGCAGAGGTAGTAAGACTTTTTTTTGGGCTCCCTTTCCATTTCTTCTATAAAACTTAACGTGGGATTACATAGCCTTATTGTTAAAGCTGTATGTTTTCAACTTTAACTAGTTACTGAAAGTACTCTTGCAGCTGCTGAGGGAATAGATTATTTTAAGGGCTTTGCGTCGGAGGAGAGGAGGGGATGAAATGGTTGGGATAGGAGAGGGGAAATAGGTGGCAGAGATGGAAGACAAAGGCCGTGAGGGGGGGGGGGGGTTTCGAAATTCTTCTGAAGGGAGTTTTCCGTTATGAGGACATTCCATTGTGGGCTGAAGTTGCGCGGGGTTTCCACGATTCTCTAAAAGCCTTTTTACCTCACACCCACTCCCCGAAGACGAGTGCAAGTCATTATTTGCCATTGGACGAGAGAGAGAAAGTAGGGGTAGTGAGAGCTGTGAAGAAGGGGTGGTTTTTAGGGAAGTGTCAAATTTTTTGTGCCGGCTTGTCTTTACGCTCAACAAACTGTTTTCCCTTAGCAAATATTTATAATACTTTCCTCGACTTCCCTAGCTAGTTTTTGCTGAAACTGGATTGTTTAATATGAAGAAATTTTATAAAGAATATATTCTGTACTCTAATTCAATTAAATAAACAACTTCTCTTTTAGAGGTAATCGCCTGTTTCAGTTCACAGATCTGCAGAGAGATACACAGCGAATTCGTGGGAGAAACTGTCTGTCTGTGTTTCGGTAGAAATAGTGCTTTGTAGTGATTAACAATTCCGATATTAACATAATTATTACCATTCTTATACGTCATGCATGAGCCGAAGATTTCAATGGGATAAAAAGATTTCCCAAGGTTTTGGAAACTAAATAATAAAGTAGTGCCATTATACTAACATGAATATCTTGATTTTCTTAAGATAAATATACTAAAAGGTGATCTGATATAGAAGTCAAAGGGTCTTATACGATTGGCACTTAACCTTTTTTGAATTGTGATTAACCCAACATTCGGAGTTACTTTCTTAAATAACTTCCTTAAATCGGTTTTTATATAACTATTTTGCTTTAAATAGAAAAACGAAATTTCAATAAATATTTTGTAGGTCATATATACTTAGAATACTCATTAGTTTATTTAGCAAATAGCATATTTTTTATATATGTGATTTATCTAATTGTTGACAGGTTTCTTGTGTCCCATTATAATTCTTAAAATTTTAATTATTTATTTCATTTCTAATTCCTTTAAACTTTCTATACTGAAATTAATAATTATAATTCGCTTACTTTAAATTTAGTTTTGGTTTACATCTTTAATTCACTGTTATTCACTGAAAATATTTTTAAGTAATTTTTAAAAGATCCCAAAGATTAATCACTTAAATACAAATCATTATATATAGAAGGAATAGAAGGGGTCTTACAATTAATCTTTAAGACACTCAAAATAGGGGTTTTATTTCATTATATAGATATTATATGCATGATACTAAACGGTATTCCTTTAAAATTGAAGAAATTTTGTGGACGTCAAGTTTAGATAATTAAATATGTTCTCTCAAAAAATCTGATAGATAGTAAAAATTATTTAATTTATAAGAATTATTCTCATATGTTTTAAACGTTAAACTTGAATTTTTTTGGAGAATATTTAATCTTTAGGTTAATTACAGCATAAAATTTGAAAAATTGAGCTTATAATTCAAAGATGTGAACTTAAACCCCCTTCAGAGTAGCTTGCAATGTTCATTACTTAAATAATTTTAATAATTAATTTGATAATTAATTGAATTAAATTTATATGAGATAGGGTTACAGAAATTAAATCAATAGAAAGAGATTTCCTCTGAAGATATACTCCATAAATCTTTTCAAAACTTAAGAAATAATAAATAAATTGATGCCTTGTCAAACTAACCCTTTATTTACAAGATATATTACGTACTTAATTATCTGCAAACTTTCAAACTGTATCAATTCACTAAAATAAAATACTCTTACTTATTGATAAGGTATTTTATCATTTACGATAAAAAAAGTTATATAAGCTCTTTCAGAATGTTGATTTTCTATGTGGGGGTTATTAAATCTTATTGTTTAAGTAGTAAATAGAAAGTTCATTTACATCTTTGTGACTTAATTCTGTTTTTAATGTTTTTTCAATGATTCCTTCATTTGTCTTAGAGACTTATTTACAAATTAGAATTCGTCAGAGCAACAAATCCCTGCAAATTCCGCTAACGAAGAAATAAATTATTTACTCATATCTAAATATTATTTTTAAATTTGATTTTATTTATTTATTTNCAGTTTAATTCTGGACACTGAGATGTGACGATAAACCTTCCTAGGTGAACTCTCCTGACATTACTATCGCCCTGATAATGACTTACAAGTTAAGTTGAAACGACAGCGATAATATAATAATAACTCAACAATTTTTAAATATTTTATTTTTACGATCCTGGTCAAACCTTGACTAATTTCTCCAGCATAATTTCCGACGGCAAATGAACCTCCAACCATCATAACATTTGAAATATGAATATTAAATGAAAAGCCACGGAGAAAGTATTTTATAGATCTTATTATTTTAATCTATCTTATGCCACATATGGGATACATAATAAGAGAAAGTATATAGTCCAATAAAAATTGCAAATTAATATTTCATGTAGATTACCAGTGAATGGTTATTTCGACAGCTTATCCTAGTTTGGTCAAATTGTATGAAATGTCTAATGCAAAAGAGCGGCGAAACAGATTTCTCTTGTTTATATATTAAAAAAACAAGGTAGATAAAAGTAAATGACTAATTTCATTTTCAAAAGATAAAAATAGGTCTATAAGGAAAATGGAGAACGACACATTGCTTGAACTAGGCCAACTACAAGTAATATATGTAGAGAGCGTTATACTTCCTGACATACATTCTTAATTGACTTATTTAATGTGTGATTTTAAAAATTTTTATTGCGCATATATGTAATAAAAATATCATTTTGTGTCAGTCTATAAAATTTTTATGATTCAAGAGAAATAAAGAACTTAAATCAATTAATGCGAGGGAATAGAATAAAAAATCTATCTGTCCCAGCCAGGACTCGAACCTGGATCTCCTGCTTTCCGGGCCGGTACGTTACCATTTACGCCAACAGGACAAGCCTGTTAAGTTATTAAATTCCCCGCACTAGTATCGAGAGTCTAACCTCCAAGGCAGACGAATTATACGTCTTAAAGTCCGGGGTATTGTCGGCTGGGACAGTTACATTTTTTATATTCTTCCCTTAAGTTAAAATTTACGTGGGATTAAATACCACAAGAAAAATAATATTTATAATTTAAAAGGTCCTTTACTTTTTTGAATAATATATATTTTTTTAAATATTTTCAATCTCAAATTTGCATGTCGAAACACAAATAGGGATTCGTTATCCTGCGAATATAGATATGCTTAGGCCCATTCTAGACTTAATTTCCCTTGGTTCATCTTGACTTCACTACAATTCTCTCAAATCTAGAATAGAATAAAAAAATCTAGGTTCGAGTCCTGGCTGGGACAGATAGATTTTTCATTCTATTCCCTCGCATTAATTGTTTAAAATTTACGTGGGATAATACACCACAACTAAATTAATATTTATCTAGTAGATACTGTTTAATTTTTTTTTTTTTTTTTTATTTACAAAGACTATACATTTAAACTCTGGGTTTCTCACATTGAAGTCACGAAATAAATAGGAGTTTCTCCTGCTTATCAGGTTGTGAACTAAATTGACTAAGATATTTAAAATTACAGTAGTGCAATTATTTTTAAAATTTGATAAATTAGTTTACTGAATTTCTTAATCATTATTTCAACTAAATAAACAAAGTAAGAATTAAAAATAAACATTGACAATGATGTTTTTTACCAGTTTATTTTATACGTTCTCTCCTTCTTATAGGTTATGATTTTAATTTTAATTTTAAAGTCTTATTGAATTCAAAACTAAATATTAACAAGTAAATTTTAATTTTTTATGAAAAGAGGGATTGATTTTAATCTAGTTCTTTTTAAGCGTTTGAACTGATTAGGCGAAAATCATACTAAAGGATAGTCGTATTAAATCTGTTTGATGATTACAAATTCGGTTTAAAAGCGACTGAAGCAGCCCGAAAATTTGCTCTGTTTTTGGAAAAGATGCCCTCCCTGAGCGGAAGGTACAATTTTGGTTTCCCCAATTTCGTGCGGGCGACGAGACACTGGAAGAGACACTCTGTGGTCAGGCCAAAGGTCGTTGATTTACAGGATATTTGAAGAATAATTGAGTTGGATCCTCACCAAAATTGTTTAAAGGTGGCCTTACAACTTAATATTTCTCTAGCTATTGCCTAAAATTATCTTCATCAATCGGGAAAAGTCAAGAAGAAAATGGAAAAATAAATTCCTCATAAACTTAAATAAGCCATTAAGGTAACAACTGCACCAGCTTCCCGCTTAAAAATCTATTTCTCTTTAGACAGGAACATCTTCTAGGAAGCAAAGTGTGTTTTGTACAATAATTTAAGACTATCATATCAGTGGTCGTCAGCTGACGAGGAACCGAAGATATTTCCTGATCTCCATCCAAAGATAGTTATGATAACTGTTTTCTGGACTTCGAGATTCAGAATCAAGGTCAAACTGTCACTACAGAAGTATACTCCACAGTATTGGACCATTGCCACTCAAAGATTTTTGGTCCTGCCATAATTAATGAAAGAGGTCATCTATTTCTCCAGGATATCCAAACACTACCAAATTGACCGAGGTTGACTGGGAAGTTCCCCCACCGTGATGAGCAAGTGATTACCAACAGTTTAGGTCCCTGGACAATCTTCTCAGACAGAAATGATTTGACAATCGAGATAGGCTACTTTCTGTGTTGAACGAGTTCTTTGTCCGTGAAAACCAGCTGATTTTTATTTAAAGAAGGAATTCTGATTTTACCATTATGTTGGAAGAATGTTTTTAATTTGAAGCGGAGAATATTTTGACGAATTAATATATTTACTACTAACTATTTGTTTATTTTACGCTTTCCTAATATAAACGACGAATCATATTGAATGGTCTGATATAAGCTTGCCTAATGCAAAAAGTGTTTGAATAAGGTTGTTACCTGCGACTAACGTCTTTTTCCACGATCCTAGTTGTGTTAAGGATTTAAGATTTTAAACATTCAACTCTGGTTGGTTGACATGCCAAAAAAAACAAAAAAACATTCAACTACATCGATGCGTCAAAAATGACTGTTCAAGGTCAGTTAAATGTAGGCCAATTTTCAGATCTGTTGGGACCCAAATTTTAAATTGAGCCAAAAGCTTCCCCCTTTTCCGAGACATATAATGTAGAGCTTACGGCTGAATTTAGAAAAAAAAATTGGAAATGAAATAGGACAATACCCGAACTATTATCATTTTTTTATATTTTTGAACAGGCAAATGGTCAATAAAATATAAAAAATATTATTTCATTAAAAATGCAATTTTCGTCTACTGTTTTCGCTCCTAATACTGACGCCTCTTCAAGAGCTTCATATATAATTTTCTAAAACAATAGTATTTGCAGATTAAAATAGGAATCTTCCGTCGCCAAGGCTACGTCGCAATAATAAATCCTGGCAGTGATTTTAAAAACATGAATAATTCGAGAAGGTTACAGGTATCGTCCTTACTCCTAATTTTCCAACATAATTAATGCAATAACAACAATGATGAATTTTATTTTCATTAATTGCTACACATATAGTTCGATCTCCATGGAGAGTAAATTGACAAAAAAGCAATAATTCATTACATAACCATAATGCAGACTAAAAAAAAAAAACTTCAAATGTGATTTCCAATAAAGTAAGGAAATTTTATTAATATTGAATGAAAAAACACAAAAACACATACATACAAATGTATTTGCAATGAAATGTATTTGAGATAAAATAAATAAATAAATACATACAAATGTATTTTAAAAGAACATTCTTAATTTTATTTTTAAAAATAATGGAATGACACTTAGCAAACAGTATCCAGCATAGCCTGATGAATAAAAATTAAAATTAAAAAAACATTCAATGACAAATATTATATATACAATATATAGAAAGTTAAAAACAATTTCCAAAAAGAATTGTTCCATAAATAAGAGTGTCTATTCAATATATGCATTAACGAATAAAAAACAATCATTCACAAACAAACTCAAAAAAAAAAAAAAAAAAAAAAAAAAAAAAAAAAAAANTATTGGGGAGATTTCTACATCCTCAACGAACTGTAAAAACAAACAACTTTTAAAATAAAATCAATTTTTAAAAATAATTAAAAATTGTAGAGCTGAAATTATTATTGAGCAATTAAATTATCATAATATGTCAATGAATTTAAAAAATTCAAGGAATAAGTTTTGATAATTATTTTTCAAATGTAATAAATTGTTTAATAAATGTAGTATAATTCGCTGAGATATTACGAAAACTGGATTTCATGTTCTTATCAGGTGACAACACGTCCCTTTCTCGCCTTCTTATAGCACTGAAGATGGCTTATAATGCAAGCCGAAAAGTCGGCAGGTAATGTCTAGGACACTTTTGGGGTTATGTTCATCTGCTGATTTTCATGTTCTTTTGGAAACGTGTCTCAGTTTTGAAAATTACGGTTGCCGGGCAAAAAAATTTGAAGATGTGATACTCCATATTAAGTTGGCGTAAAGAAAGTGAATGCTGTATACGGNTAATCAATTGTTCTTTTCATATTAAAAATGATAAATAAATCTCATCTGACGTTGGTTTTCGAATACTGATACACCATTGGGCAAAATATCTCCTGTGTTTTTTAATTTTTATTATTTATTGAACTGCCTGGAAAATTTACCAATATTTCACAATATAAGTGGCTTAATGAACGGGCAGTCTATTTATGTATTATTTTTATTTTTTTAACAATATAAAAATGTCTAGAAGACCACTATTTAAATATTGAACTTAATATATAATATTCATACAGCTTTTAACTACTTTCTCACGATCAGCAGTCGAAAATAACAATTTAAATTAATAAATTTAAGTTACTACTATCCAGAAATTAAGTAACTTTGCCATTTAATGTAATCATAATTTAAACAAGTTTGATAGTTATGTACATAAGACAGGATGGCTATCTATAGATAGACAGTCCTGTTGCAAGACAAAGAGGAATCCAATAATATAAGTGTTTAAAAGCTATTTATTGCATATATTGTTAGAGCTTATATAGTTAGAGCATTATTGTTAAGTAATTTAATTATAATTACCAAAATATAAGAAAGTAAACACAAACAATAATAAAGAGCTTATTGGAATATTTTTTAGCAATTTATGGGCACCTGTAAAATATTCTGAACGGCTTTAATAATAGTCTTGAAATTTTATTAAATTCTACTAGAAATTTAATAAAAGGGAGGTGAAAATAAAGACAGAGGAAGGTTTCCACCCTAAGGCCTTGAAAATACTTCCCTATCTTTAATAAGAATCCAGATATTTACGGCTTTGTATATTTGCATAATCCTTTAAGCTCCACTTGACAGACTTTATAGGTAACAAGCTGTCACATGACCAATATTTGTTATTATTAACTAAATAAATTAAAGGATATTATTTTATCAGCAAAATTCAGGCTCATCAATATGTATTTTTATTTTCCAATTCTACTTCGGAGAATTAATTTCACTAAGGCTGACCTAGTGAGAAGAGATTATATTCAAAAATATAACACAAATCTCTTAATTAAAATAACGTAAAAGATAGTGATAATTCAATCTTTCTCGAAGTTCAATTAATTGAAATTATCATAGATAGGATAAAAAATATAATTTTCAATAGAACTGTTGTAAATTAAAACACTTTTTTTTTAATATGTCGCTTTTATTCTATATTACATGAATTTCTTTAAGGGCATCTACTAAAAACTTCAGGTTTAATGCAATGCACAGTTGAGGAGAATCAGGGCAAGACTTTTTATTAATATATATGCCATTTAAATATTTTGAAAAAAGGTAATGACAATCCACTTTCTTTTGTTAAAAAGATTTTAGGTGATAACAGTTTATACAATTAATGCGAGGGAATAGAATAAAAAATCTTTCTGTCCCAGACAGACAGATTTTTATTTTATTCCATTGCATTGATTGTTTAAAATTTACATGGGATAATATACCACAACAAAGTTAATATTTATAAATATAACAGTTTATATATCTGTTTGACCTATACATTAAGTTGGTTATCCTGGTTCTCCTTGTGTTAATAGAAACGTTGAGTGAAAGAAAAAAAAAACTTAGTTGCTCTTATTTAGGAGTACTAATGGAGTAGCTGTGAGTTGGAGGGAGCGCACATGTACTGCTAAGGGATGAAGGAAGAAACGCCATCCGTCTAAGTGAATTAATGGACGACGGTACCACACTCTCCTAGATAAGCGAATTGCTCATGAATTAGGCCATTTATTCACCCTTAAATAACTCCTTCATTTATTCTGCTTTTAGAGTGGAGGAATAGTAAAAGAGAAGTCGCAGAATCTGGCTGTGAAGTATGCTTTGTTAAGGGGAGTTTTAGGAGTGTATATAAAATAGGTTTGCCCTTTTGTATGAGGGCACCGCAAAGATGATATAGGGAGGTAATAACCGATCTGTTGAAGAATTGAAGGACATCACATCGAGATGGACGCTACACAAAGCAAATCTTTAAAAATATTCATTTTTGGTTGAAATCGGATGAGGGGGAGGAGGTTTTAGAGGTGGACCAAAATTTATAATCCTCATACCTTCATTGTTAGTTGAGTTATCAAAAAGTTTAGGAAATATAATAGATGAAAAATATAATTTTGCAACGATTCTTTTTTGTGACCAATGTATTGGTCCTCCTAGGTGCTGTAAGGCACAAAGAAGGAAAGGAATAAAGAAGAAGACGATATATATATATATATAACATTTTTGTGAGAAAAGCAAATTAAGAAAGATTTACGAATGTAACTACGACAGATGACTTCTTCCCCTAATCTATCTTCCCGGTCAAGAGCTTTGTCCACTGGACAAAAACTCATTGTTCTTTATGCCTTTTAAAATAAATTTCACCATTTTATTTACTGTTATTCATATATTTCATGCAACATGAGAAATCTGCTTAGAACACATAGTTCCCGCTTGATGGACTTCATAATAAAACAAAAGAAAAGTCTTCAGTTTATTCTTTTACTGTTTGGCGGAATTTTTAAGTGAAATTAAACAGAATCAAAAATAACAATGAAGGGTGAAATATACTGAACCTGTTAAGCTTTTTTAAACATAATTCGCTCTTTGACACACCATTACGCCTTTATTCTCTCTATGAAACTCCCATCATAAATTGATGTAGTTTATATACTGTACTTTGCAAGGTAAAAAATAAATTTCTCAAGAAATTTCACTCATTGACACACTCCTTATGATATAAAAGAATAATGCAATATTTTTTTATTAGATTCTCTTTGTTAAAGATAAACTGTTAACATACTTTGATTTCTACCTTTTTAATGAAATGGGGAGTTTGATTGACATCAAACACATTTTGCATGTATAAAAAATTACAATTATTTTGTATTTACCGTATCTTCTTCCGATTGGACGGGTCAAGTTGTTGATAATTGCCGAGCTTTCGCACATCATATGATGGCTTCTTCAGGGCTGAATAAAGAATGAGAGATGTTTTTTAAATTCAAGTGGTATATTTAAATCCAGCTCTCATTCTTTATTCAGCCCTGAAGAAGCCATCATATGATGTGCGAAAGCTCGGCAACTATCGACAACTTGACACGGTCCAACCCGGAAGAAGAAACGGTAAATACATCTAACGACCGTCGAGAAGCTATAACTGGATGTGCGAAAGCTCGGCAACTATCGACAACTTGACACGGTCCAACCCGGAAGAAGAAACGGTAAATACATCTAACGACCGTGGAAGCCTACGTGAACACACAATTATTTTGTTATATTTTTTAAATTAAAGAACAGTTTATGATATTTTTTTCATTTTGAAACATGAGAGTAATATATGTGTATTTCTCTGATAGTACCGGTGGCGGAGGTCATCCTATTAAAGAGAGACGAAGGGAACTCCAAGTTGAAGAGGAACGCGATAAGTCCGAGTGATTGCTTGTAGGGATAAGAGAAGTTATCTGCGGCTCGAGCCCTTTGGGTGGTGAAGTGTCCTCGGAAGGGCAGTGAACAGGGTAGTTAGGCTGGCTGCCAAACAACTTCCCCTCGCCGCGATACTTTAATGACATCGTCACATTCGTATTAATGCTCCCCCCTGTTATCTCTCCTGACACTCTCCAGAGGGCATTGTCCGCGCCCCTCAGATCTGCTTCTGTTTTCTAGCTTTTGCCAAAGCCATTCATGAGTATGATGGGGTCTGCAAGTACGCAAGTATATATTTATATCATTTTGCAAAGCAAAAATAAAAAAAAATAAAATAAAAAAAGTACAAAATACAGCACTCGTACTGTACAAAATCACCTTTTTCTTTCTGTACTTCTGTTATTAATGACCGAGAGTATTTCTGGTGTACTCCTGAAAACGCCCAGCTTTTATACGAGTACTATTAATAATCATAAAAACCTCTCTATTAATTAGGGCTTTCAAGATCCATTTATCCATTAATCCACCAGTACAGACCATGTCTTCCAACTCCAACCCCTACAACCCTCCCCGTCGACTCAAACGAAGATGGCCCCGTGACCTCCTGGGGATATACCCTGTTATTAATTTGCGAGTGGTGTCATTGGGCACCTCTTTTCATGTGATTGACATTGAATGTCATTTATTTTAATTTCATTGGGATCAAATTACAAAATGTTTTTTTTTTATTTAACAGAATGTAATAAATAAATAAAAAGTTTTATAAAAAAAAAAATATTATGGAAAATAATATGGGTAAAGTTAAATTTTCTAACACCTGTATTCTGTTACTTTTAAATTAAATTTCATATTTCCTTCTAATTTCGATTGTTATGTAAAGTTAATCATTTATGCTTATTTTAATGAAACGGAAAACNTTTAATTTCATTGGGATCAAATTACAAAATGTTTTTTTTTTATTTAACAGAATGTAATAAATAAATAAAAAGTTTTATAAAAAAAAAAATATATCAGCTAATAGCTACAAATCTGATTTTCTTAATGAAATTCTGCACATCATTTTTTTAAACTGACTGTGGTCGTTTAAAAGCAAAATCGGACGGATTTAAGACAAGTAGGATTGAAATTTCAAGAGGTAATAAAAATTGGTTTTTCCAATACGGTAGGCGTAATATTAAGTTAATAAATAGTTCACAGACGACTGCTGTTCCCGAAGACCTAAAAAAGCAAAAATCTCTAATCTAACACAGTATATTCAGGGATTCTCAAAATAATACGAAATAGCCAAGTGAGCGACAAACTTTATTCTGAGAAAAGTCAAGAAATTATTTTTATGGGAAAGATTAGAGGTCAGGGAGCCTGACCAAATGTAATTCGAAAAGAAAAACTGAGGTAAAACAAGGAAAGACTCCCGTGAATGGTGGAACTTTAGGTATTTAATAAGATCACTTCAAGAACCTGCCGAAATGGGTGCAGATGAGGATATGAACAAACCTAGACAAGCAAGGACGAACTTGGTCATTTCCAGGATATCAAAATTGAAAACAAATAAATCTGGAATAGATTGCTTGAAAGTCCAACTTGGAATAGTTCAATACAAATGGGGAGGAAAGTAAACCTTAGCCAGGTTTCATTAATCTACGGGGAGCAAGAAAATGTATCAGAAAGCAGGACTCATTTGCTAAATATTGAAGAAGGATATCACCACAGAACGGGGGAATTTATGAGTTATAGTGGCGCCTCGCTGCTAGCAACGTCTATACTACATACAAAATCCCAAACATCAAATATTATTCATCTTGATAAAAATATATAAGCTGGCTTTGGAAAATATATGCAGAACAGTGAAAAATCTGGTGAGACCGAGGAAGGCGTCCACGAATGGTTCGACGTTCAGAATTATGATATAGATGGGTATTTCGAAAATATTTAATTTTGAATCAGGATTGCAACAACGGGACAACCTCCCACCCATGCTATTCAACCTTATGGAAAAAGTATTAAGATATTGTCTTATTGATTAATAAGGATAACCATGAGTTTATATGAGAAGAACACGTAAAGTTCTAGCTTAGAAAGCTAATGTAAAGTTAGTGTACATAATAAAATAGCATTGAAAAAAAGTTTTACTGTTAAAATTATTAATGCTTTAATTGTAATGTTCCATTTTATAAATGTTGTCCATTACATTTGCTTTACAACTCTGATGAGAGCGTTTTTCTAATGAAATAAACTATATGTAAAACTTAATATTAATATGAGTACTGCAAAATGGCAAAAATCTAGATTGTATAAGATTGAAAAACAAAGATAACAATTGTTTATTTTTAAACAAAATTTAACAGTGAGGGCTTAATAACCGCCCTTTTTATCACCCAAGAACCTAATCCCATTCTATTAAGAAAGAGCTGGCAAGTTGATAGCAGCGACTAAATACATCGGCTTTGCAAGTGTACTTAGAGATTCGAAGGTATCATCTCAAGAAGTCGGCATTCTCTATTCTCTATCGGCTGCACAGAAGTACTTATTTTAATGTAAAATACACTGATGACGTCATAAATTGACCAAAAGATTCCTTCCACATGTTCATCGATGTATAAACCACATTAAGGCCTATAATAATATCTAGATCTGTAATTATTTTTAAAAATTAGTTTAGGAACCTCTAGTTACAAAATTTTGCAGGTTGTTGGCTGTTTCTTATTAACGCTTAAAATAAACCACTTACATACATTGGTCTGGATCAAATAAATTACATTTGCAAAGTACTTAGAAAGAAAATAATTAAGTTTGCTGTCACTAAGCAAGGGCTTGTGAATCTACTTAAAGTCTTTAATAAAGGCTGAATTTAATTTAAATGCTTACGGCCTCTTTAAATTAAGTTCTAAAATTACGCCAATTAAATGTCCTTAATAAGATTCTACTCCCCTCCCCCCCTACAATAATAGAGGCAATATGGTTATCTGTCAAAAGGAGGTTTTCTGTAGCTTATTCAGTAATAAATTTTATTAAGTTGAAGTGAATTTAAACCAATACAACAAATAAATAACAATTAACATATTAACAACACGTTGACACTTGTTTACCCGATATTTTCTTTTGCAACCAATTCCATTTTGCTTCTAATTCTCTTCCTGAGAAAAAAAATAATAAAAAGCTGTAAAATAAAGGCAATGACATGATCAGCGATTTATCCCTTTTGACTCTGATGTCAAAGCTGTAGTTAACTATAAATTTTGATTGCATTTTTTTTTATCTGAAGTGAATTGTTACAAATACATTTTTCTTTTATAGGACACAATATGTATGTAAATATGGTGTGAGATAATGGCTAAAGTTATTTTTTAACGTAAATTTACATATAGGAAAAAACCGGGGGGGAGGGGGAGTTCTGTTACAGAGATTTTTTTTTTAAATTGACACTGAATATTGTCTATAATGTTCTTTGAAAAAATTTATTATTTAGATTGTTTATATCCAAACTACAAATATTCTTTCATTCATAAACAAAATAAAACATCATGAAAAAAAACAAACAAAGATAGTACATTTTTAAATTTTGGTTTCTCTCTCACTCTCTCACTCTCTCACTCTCTCTCTCTCTCTCTCTCTCTCTCTCTCTCTCTCTCTCTCTCTCTCTCCTTGTTTTTAATTTTTTAGAACATAAATGCAGAAAAATTACACACATAGTGTGTGTGTGACACTTCATGTAACATTTGGGAAGGTCTTAAATGCAAATTTCATTGTTAACTATCGAAACATGTCCAAAATTGTATTTTTTTTCCCTCCAAAGAAAACTCATCCCTCATTGATGACATACAATAATATAAATTATTATATA
>KZ806882.1:48662-64861 GCA_000696205.2 Oncopeltus fasciatus
ATATTTTTAATTTTAAAAATAATTTTTTTTTATTTTTAAAAAAAGTGGTTAGTGAAGCTAGTATTCTGCGGGAGGTAGCAGTCAGCTGTACAAGAAGGACGTAGATCCAGGAAAGACCTATGGCGGGGAACCCAGGTCCTCTTTGAGCTGGGCAAATCCAGGAATTAGTCTGGAGAGCTGTCAATGGCGCTGATAAGGGTCCCGCCGGTGATAAGAGCGTAATCCCCGCCCTGAGCTGCTCTAATCCTATGTAGGGCTGGAGGCTCGGGTCTGTCACAGCGGCCTCCAGAGTGAGGAGCGACCGGGATAAAGGGAGAGCCATCCTGGGATTCTGGAAGGACTAGGGAAGATGGGGAACAAGAGGGATATGCAAGCTGAGGATCAGTAATGGCGCTTATTCAGGGAGCATTCCCTTCTGTTGTAATTGAGGAGACATATGATTCTACTGGTGATGCAGTAACCATAAGTAAAGGTAAGGTAACCTTTTCCCAAAGTCATCTGTTTATAACCTTACATTCGTATCAAAATTTATAAATTTATATATTCTAAATTATTAGATATTTTCTACATTTATTTTACATTCTAGAATTCTCGGGGAAATCGTTCACACAGGATAATGAGGCGAAAAGTCATTATCAAATTCGTTAAAAATTTATTTTCCCCAATATGACGTAGCTTATTCAGGGGCTTTTTCTTGCATTTTTTTCACGCCCAGTGATTTACCATAAATGTGAAAGCTCAAATATTTTAAATAATATAATATATAATATAAAGCAAATATATGTGCGTAAGAATGAGACAGCAAAGTGGAATTAACTATGGTTTTGTAAAGAGTTTCTATAGAATCACCATTCTTCTATAACATTATTCCATAAATTCCATTTATTATACCATAAATTGCATTCACATGAAAATTTACAATTGCGACAATATTTTTTAATAATTTTTTCTTGGAGAGCCTTAAGATAATTTCATGTAACTAATTTCTCAAGAATTACTAGAAGAGAAAATATATATATCTCCTGGGGCAATTTTTAATTAAAGACAAAGTTTTTTATATAAACTTTTTCTGTGATTCTATTGTGATGGTTAAAAAAAATCAAGTGCTTAATGTGATAATGTTTTATGATGAAACCCGAAACAGGGATACTTAACTTCGTTGTAAAATTTGAATTAAAATAAATAAAAAGTTCATGAACCAACTCATTAGTCTTCTAATTTCTTACAAAACAAAAATGTTTTGCTTAACAATTAATGAAAATTGTAAAACTACTATTGCAAAAAAAAAAATATATTGGCATATAACATAATAATCTCCATTCATCTGTTCGATAATTCTTATTTGATCCATTTTTATTTTTATTTGAGAAAAGTAGTAAATTAACATACGCTGTTGATAAAACATTCAGCTGTAGTTGGAAATTGACAAACAACTAACAGAATAGTATTAGTACATTGAAATAAAATAAAATAAAAAATATAAAAAGAAGAAAATCTATTTTTGTTTTTAAAAGAGAGTTGATACTGATGGCAGTGAACGAATGGCAAAAGAGAGAAAACTCAAAGAAAAAAGTGTCAAGGAAGATATAAACCCAGAAGATGAAAAACCACTAAAGTACAATATTTGAACAACATGTAAATATACTTTTTTCCCCTCACTATTTAGTCTATTCTTCTGTTTACTTAATGATTATTTACTTTGTTTTTCTCTGAGGATTTTCCTCTACCGAGAATATAGGTAGTCTCTGCTAGTCGACGCGTTCTGTGGCATCGCACACACACAAACGTACATACTACAAACCGCCACGAATGTAAAACTGTATTCAGGAAGCCACTAAAATAATGTATTCTTCATGTCTAAACCCCAACATCCTTGTCTGCGACACTTTTGGGTCTCTACTACTGATATGTCACTGACTACCTCTTTGGCACCTCCTTGGAGAGGAATCTCGACTCTTCGCGACTACTCTCGGTGGTCTGACGAGCACATCAGGCAGTCCCAGTGCCATAGCTGAGCTGTCGATCACACATTTCTAGTCTGCCTTACCCCGGGATATTGTTGAGAGCGACTTAAAACGACCTCTGGATGATGACCTGCCATTTTAAATTAGCTATAACTCTAAAAACCGTATTTTATATTTTAAAAATCTCTTGTCTTAATCGTTGCTCCACAAAAAATATCTATATAACTGAGACTAAAAACTTAGCTTATTATTTAGGATTCCTTTCTTTTTATATTTTTATACCAACTTGTAATATTTTTTCAGGGGGAAATACCGATAGGCCTCCGTTCGCTGTTTTTAAATGAGTGGATAAGACAGTATCAGCTGGGTATCTGTTATTCTCAATTTATCGTAATTAAAAAAAAAACGATAATGTACGTTCTTAAATATATTGTTAATCTCGTGAGAAATAAAACTTAATTCTCCAAATACAATTAGTCAAGTAGGCTGCATAAATCTGTTTAGTAAATATTATTTTTATTGTGGTATTTTATCTCACGTAAATTTTAAACAATTAAATGCAAGGAAATAGAACAAAAAAGCTAACTGTCTCATCCAGGGCTCGAACCTGGATCTCCTGCTATCGGGGAAAGCGCGTTAGCCAATTAAGATACAGAGACTAGCCAGAAAAGATATAAAATTCCCAACATGCGCTTGCCCGGATAACAAGAGATCCAGGTTCGAGCTCAGACAGTTAGATTTTTTATTATATTCCTTTGTGTTTAATTGTTTAAAATTTACGTGAGATAAAATACCACAATCAAAATAAAACTTATAAAATTAAAAGTGAACAACGAGAGTCTCGGTTGCGCAAATGGCTAACGCGCTTGCCCGGAGAGTATGAGATCCAGGTTCGAGCCCTGGCTAGGACAGATTATTTATTCTATTCCCTCTCATTAATTGGCTAATTATTTAGTGTTTGCATACGGAGGTTTACTACGTGAAAATTATTTTCCATATGTTACCTTATCTAAAAGACAGCTTAGTGCAAGAGGTTCTTGCGTTATTGTAAATCTTTGTAGGTTGGTTAGGAGACTTCTGCACGAGGAATGAAGGTGACGTCTGAAGAGTCCTCTAGCGGCGAGAGGAGAAGGCGTATCAGGTTTAGCGAACTTGACTACATCAGGTCTGCAACGCGGCCGATCGAGGGTCCGTGTTCATGTGGGCGCTGTCTCAGGAAGAGGCAGTACACCGAGCGACAAGCCAGACTTCGTTCCATCAGGAGGAAGGTACCTTGTACTTCGTCTCTTGCTTACTTTTGAAGAGCAGAGGAGTATTCCTTATTCTCTCAATCCGAAAGCGGGTTTTGTTCCATCCATAAGTAATATACTATGACGTCACAAAATAATCCAGTGCTGGCTCAAAAAATAGCTCGATAGTAGGAGGGGTAACCTCATTGCTACCTTCATTCTGAATTTGTAGTTTATAGATAGCTATAGTGAGCAGAAAGGCGTAAGAGTATATCTTGATATTTGGTCTAAAATTACGTATGGCTTTTTGCGTTTGACAATACAAAACAAATCTAGCCTATACTATCCCATGATTATTGACATTAATCAATGGGTTGAACAAAACAATGACTTTGCTATTGTTAACTAAATTCTATCACACAGCAGCTGCGTTAAAACTATATATATAAATATTCATATTTATATATGATTTTTCTCTGTACCTCACGAACGAAAGCCTTTTTATTTTCGTGTTAAGAATAAGTGATTAGTGAATAAATATAAAAATAAGGGGCGACAGGGTGGCTCAGGGGTTCCGTTCTGATCCCGAAATCCTAACGCTGTGGGTTCAAATTCCAGGGTAGGCTTTTACGCGTAAATCAAGGCATGTCCTGAGCCATGGGTGATTATAATAGTGTGGCAACCTTTAGATTACCCCTCTCTCCATGACCCTAAGGGGTAGTATGGATGGCTAACACTAAAAAAAAAAAAGAAAAAAAAATTGGTCGTATAAGAAATTTTGTCAAAATATTAAGAATGCCTTAATTGGATAAAGGTGACTTTTATGTAATGTTTATGAAAAACAGTTTATTTAAATATTTTATTTATACTTTAAGCAAAATGTTCAAAAACAGGAAACTATAGAAAGATTTCCACCTAGTATTACTTATAAAGTAATTTCCTGTAGACTGAGTGGCTCAGGTGGTGATCCTTTTTTGTTACGAGTACGTCCAGGAACGGTAGTCTTCCTTCTTCTTCGAGTTCCATGGTGTACTGGATGTTCTCGTGCACGTTGTTCAAGTGTTGTAGGAACCCTTCCAGCGAGTCTCGGCCGTGTCTCCAGATGACAAACGTGTCGTCGACGTACCGATACCAGCAGACCGGCGCTTGTGGTGCAGAGTCGAGAGCTCCCCGTTCGAAGTCTTCCATGTACAGGTTGGCTGCAAGTGGACTTAGTGGTGATCCCATGGGTGCTCCTTCAAGTTGTGAGTAGTATTTGCCGTTGTAGAGGATGTAGGTCGATTGGAGACTTAACTTGGCCAGACTAAATTCTTCTTCCGTAAGGAGGTTCTTCATCAGGTTCGGAGTTTCTTCAACGGGGACCTTGGTTAAGAGGGACTTCACGTCGAAGCTGACGAGGATGTCACGTGCTTCAATTCTGATTTCTTGAAGAATGCTGACGAAGTGTTTGGAGTTCCTAATGTTGTGTTCAGTGTTACCGAAGTGAGGCTTCAGCTTCTCTGCAATGTACTTCACTACATTGTATGTACATCGGTAACAGAAGGAGTGAGGGACTATCTACAGGTTTCAGTCTCAATTTAAACATCTATGGCTCAGAAGTAGCCATTAATTATTCCCTGAGTGGATTTTTTTCATCAGTGCCATGTTTGCGAGACCCGAACGGTTCCCATGAGCTACCTTGGCGCCAAAAATGTGTTTGTTGACAAATTTATATAATTGAGAATATTTGAGGATGACCATATTAGGTTGATACGTTACATAGTGAGAACTAAAACAAAACATATCTTTCATTACAGAAAAAAAAATGTAAAATTGCGGCATATAAAGGGAAAACCCTCACCTAAAATTAATCTTTATAAAAAATTTGTTTTAGATGAAGGATGAGTTTCTGCAGGAGGTCAAATATGTAATCTGACCTCCCTTCTGAGCAATGCCTTCTATTTACTTGTAGTTTTGTGTCCTCAGTTGCCGACCAGAGGAAGAATAAGAAAGCTGGATACGATAGGACACCTCATGACGGAGGAAGATAACTCCATCGTGGAGTCCATGAAAAACCACGTGAACGACTGCGTGTACTGCACCACAGACCTACTTCATCCACTCTGAATATAGCCAAATATAAAGTATGTCCTTAAGTCCTGCGTGCGAAATTTCATTTTCCTTACTTATGTAAAAACAATATTTTTAGAAATCCATAAATGAACGTTAAATATGCTTTGTCTACAAAGAAGTAACATTATTTTTATTTAACCTTCATATAACTGCATTCTTCTTATTACAGTAATGATTTAAATAGAGCAGGAGTTTTTCCCCTTCACCCCATAAGCCCTGATGAAGGCCTGAAATTAGACTGAAACAAATCAGTTCTTATTCTCAACACTCCGAAAACCGAATCCCTGAATAAACTCTCCTCATAAAGCTCGACGGTCGACCGTTTTTGACCGTTGAGATTATTAATAGAGAATTAGTTAAAATTTACGCCCCCCCCCCCAAAAAAAAAAAAAAAACAAACAAAAAAAACAATACATTTTAAAAGAAATTTTTTTTTTTTAAAGATTCACTTCACTCTTTCTTCCTCTTGTTCTTAATATATTATATTATAATACCAATCACACGGTCACTCTTCACTGATGAAGGGCGAGAAACCTACCCGAAAATTGAAATTTGTATGCTCACTACACTCTTTCTGACTCCTATTCTTATTTACTAAATATATATAATATTTAAGCCAAAAATATCCATTTTAGGCATTTTGGGGAAAATTATATATCTTTAAAGCCTAGATAATTTCGAAAAATGGATTGGTAATTTGCAATCAATGCTCAATTTCTATCTATTGAGTTCATAGAATGTTGATGGAAATGCATATTATGGTATACAAGATTTATTTATTTTATTTAATCTACAAATAATAATATATACACACATACATATATCACAAATCTTTTTGTGTCTTTTTATTTTATGACGTAAGCGTCCTCTCCTAATATTATTATTATGTTTAATAAGTTGTAATATTTTTTTGAAATATAATTGTGTGAGAGAGTCTTGCCAATTGTCCTTAAGTTCTAATGGGAATTTTCTAACCTTTCTAACCATGAAGATTATTAATAGAGAATTTGTTGGGGTTCGGTCAAAATTGATTTAAAAAAATAATTANATCAAACAGTTTTCAATCCAATTAAAACAACAAAATAAAATCATTGCCTCCTTGACATTAATAACCTATAATATAGACGGTATAAAAATTGGCAACAAAGAAAAAATTCTGAAGGTAAAATAAAATCAAAGCCTCCCTGATCTCGAAAGGACAAAGACATTCAAACACACACATAGACACGCACACGCTGCCTTTCATTTGAAAGGGTCGTTCATTGATCACCTCGTTCATTGTTGTCCCAGGCCACCCCCCCCCTCCTACCGTATTCTGACACACACACACATAGACACGGCACACACTCCGAAGTCTATTTCCCCTCGATTGAGACCCCACCACCTCACAGATACATTCGCCAGAGAGGTCAATATATGTATTCATGATATTATTAAGTTTTAATGGAAGTTTCGGTTATGATTTCGTGAGATATAATAAATATTTTAAATCATAATACATATTTTAAAATTATCCAATATATTTGAGTATAATGTGTAACAAATCATACGATATGTTTGTATTTAAATAAATAGGGAATGTGTATTACAGTTAAGGATGGGAAATTCACACGACTGCAGTAATTCAGGTTATTTAGGGCTCATATAAGAGGGGAGTGGCGGTAAAAGTTTGATGGATAGGAGTGTTAGCGTTTTCATGGGATGTGATGACAACAGGACTCCTAGATAGAGAAAATGTAGGGGGTTTACGGCAGGTGGTAGGGGGTTGTTAAAGCTAATCGTAGTGGAGGTCGGTCGTTCGCGAGTGATGCACCTCTTCGCTTCAGATTTCCCGCCGAAACGCCGTCATAAGGTGCGCGCGGGAAATTCCGGTTCGAACTTGGCGGGAACTTCCACTGCACTTCCCGCCCTTAAGTGGCAAGTTGTAAACAGCTTATCTTTACTGTGTAGGGGGGGGGGGGAGAGGCGATCAACTCCCAGGGTATTGCAGACATGGCCATTCAATTATCGCGCCCCTTCGCCTTCATTCAGTAGTGAAGTCTCTACAATCACATTAGGAATTACCTATAGATTTGTGGAAAATCATGCCCTACTTTATGTATTTGATAACAATAAGTAAAGTATGGAAAACACTTACGTATTTTAAATACTTAAATATTCGATTATTAATACAATGTATTTAATTATTAACGAGATATAAGAAAAATAAGGCTGCTACAAAAAATTACAAGAATTAATTTTTTCCTCTTAATGTTATGGTTTTCAGCGGAGGCGAACTTTATTACAAAAGGAAATATTTAAATTCATCATCATATCAGGAAGCATCTAGCAAATCCGGGAAACAAAAAAAAAAATTAGTCATGGTTCCGGCAAGGATTTGAAAAATAAAATACTCCAAAAATATATGATAATTATTTTATTTTTTCCAACTTTTCGAATTAACTTAAAAGTCATCATCAGGACGACTTAACTTATGAGTCATTATCGCCCTGATGATGCCTTACAAGATTAGTCAAAAAATTGACAATAAAAAAATAATTTCACAATTATTATGGGTATCATACTTTCTATTATCCGTCTTGATTGGTTTCTGCAAACCATCTTCTGTTGGCTAGCGCTTTCGGACATTGTCCACCTTCTTGGCCGAATACATGTGTTCACTGAAATAGTGAACTTTTAGTGACAGTGAACACATGTATTCTGCCAGAAGATGGACAATGTTCGAAAGCGCTGGCCAACAGAAGATGGTTTGCAGAAACCAATGAAGACGGATAATAGAAGGTATGATAGTTCTATATTTATTGGTGGTGATAATAACCTTTTAGATTATTATTATGGGTGTTTTATTTTTCTCATCCTGGTCGAAACACTGACTAATTTCTACAGCATAATAATGGACGGCCAACGAACTTTAACCATGTTAATTTATTATAGAATAAATACTTGTTAATTTTTCATAATTAAAAAAAATCACAGGCTTAAAGAATAAATTCTTGTTACTTTTATATACAAGACATTTTCGTAACTCCAGGACATTCTTTCCGTTTTTAATATTTAACTACTAACTATTGTTATTGTATTGTTAATAATTATATGTATATTATTAAAATATTAAAGTAGAGGAACAAGTTTAGGCGAGGGGTCCCCGGAAACAATGGACTTCATGAATCACTGTTACAGCGTTTAGAATTGGGTGGCTTCCTGTAGATAGCCCTTTTTTCGTGAACCTAAATGGTTGGGATGCAAATAACAATTATTGGTATACGTTTAAAAATAGGATTTCTAAAAAAAAAAAAATTTTAACAGATATACAAACATAGTTAGTCAATAGCCTGTTTAGCGTTTGTTTAAAATTATTTTTAAATGAACTTAATTATTATTTGATTTAATGAAATTTGGATTAATCTACTAGAAGAAGAATAAATAAGACTATAATCTTTATTCTTGGACTTTCAGAGTTCATTTGGGTAATAAAATATACATACAAACAATATTTTTCTGGTTATCTAGAATTTTATATANACTTGGGAACACATTTTTTGTTGAGTTAGATCTGACACTGTTTTTTCACTAATTCTTGACGTCTGAATCTGAGAATAACCTCAGATTTTGTATATAATATATAAATATATATACACTTAAAACAATGACTTGAATAATATACGTCTGACAGAGTAATGAATACATTCAGACATAGCACTCTATAGAGTGATAAATACAACGTACTATCATTTTCTCCCTTTGGAGTCGCTGAGATACCCTTCTTGACCCTCTTCAACCCCCCTAACTCTACAATGATAACGAGAGGTCGGGGGTGGTCCCATCTTTGTCTGCTACCCTCACAACATTTTGTCATCCCCTCAGTGGTGAGTTCGTGGCCCTGAACAACCCCTATACTCATCAGCAGGGCCTCGGGCGACTCGCCACGGAGAACGGGGATTCCAAGTATTTCCATAAGCCAGCATCACATTACTGTATTCAACCAATATATAATTTACCGTTACTTGATTAATTGGAACCTTATCAGCAGGTTTCCCTTAAGGAAAATCAAGCTATTCACGTTATTAGCATTCCATAAGCTACAAATATGATACATTCAAAATTAAATATACGATCAACTCTGTTTTAATTTAAAATTAATAACGAAATTCAAACATTCCTATCAATCAAGTGAATTTAAATAAAAACCTTGAAAAGTAAACATTTCGGGGAAGAAATCAAATACATAAAGAAATTAAAATGGTTGTTGAAATTTGAAATACTTGTTTCTTCTTAAATTAGTTTACTCCATCTTAACTCACTCTCACACCCAAACACATACTTACTAGCACTTATAAGATATATATATGTATATATATCAATGAGCGTGTATGTGTGTGTCCAAATAATATAAATAAATACACACATAAAACATGCACAGGTACAAAGAGCATGCATGTGCAGACTTTATTTTTATTAAAAGATTGTATATGATTCGAGAAAAAATCATTTGATTTCATGAGGGTTTGTGAGTATACATATTATGGTATAGGAATTAGGCGTCAAACTAATCGAGAGAAGGATGTGTTATAAAAAATACTTTTATCGAAAAATACAAAATATTTATAGAGGTAAATTTGTTGAGCGTAAAATTTTATGAAGAGAGGATTATCAAGAATTTGGTTGAAGGATTAAAAACTCGTTTGTAACCAAAAAAGTATTTATTAGAGCCTACATTTCGGCCTTAATTTCCGGCCTTCATCAGGGCAAATAATGTGATGGAGAGAGAGACAGATTCATGCTCAACGGTGTCTAAATCAAGACTGAAAGCAGGACTCTCTCTCTTTCCGTCACCTTATTTGCCCTGATGAAGGCCTGAAATTCAGGACAAATAGTTGGCTAAAATAAAAAACTTTTTGGTTACAAACTAGTTTTTAGTCCTTCAACTACCAAAACCAAATTCCAGATAACCCTCATTATAATATATTTATTTGTGAGATATTTGTAGATAACCTCTCCCTCCATGACCTTCCTAGTAATATAAAAAAGGGTAATTTTAATATTACCGTATATATCTNTTTTTTTACTACTCTGAAAGTGTTTCCTGTTAGCTTGTTCAGGTAGTACACGTCTCCCCTTTAACTACCTATGAAGCTAGTTTGTGTGTTTGTTTTAATAAATTATTTTATGTGGTACATTCATGAAAGGAAATAATTAAAACAATCTTTATTACAAGTACAAAAAAATCCAGTTTAAAAATATAAACATAATTTTGTCAATCAGTGTTGGCATCTAGTTCAGAAAACTAAAATCTATAGAGAACTTATATACTAAAAAATACAGGTAGACAGTACTTATAATTACAAGAGTATAATAAATTACAATGGCTTCATTTGGCTAGTAAGAGCCTGCCAACAGTCCATGGACTAGAGCCTTTCGCACTTTTCACAATTCAGGGCACTGTGGGGAAGCTCCAGCTATTTTTAAAATAACTAATAATATAATATGCATAATTTATAATCATATTCTTTTTAGGTAGCTAACTTGATTCGATTCTGTTATTAATGATTTCATAAGCCATTAATGATTTATTCAGACGTGAAGTAAGCAAGGTTAGTATCTTTTCCCGCCTTGTCAGGAACTCCTTCGTTGAATCCAGTACTTACGTCAAAAGTTATTCCCTACAGCCTGTGCGAGAGTTTGATTAGTGATTAGCGATTTTCCCAGGGGGGGGGGGGGACACTAGATAGGTGGGACCACAGTGATTGTTATCAGCCACCCTCCCACAGGGATTTTGGGAAATTACCCCCCTCACTCCCAAAAACTTTTGCAGGGTCGCTAGAGACTCTGCCACGGTACTTATATAACCTAATAGGTGTAAAATTTAATTTCCTAACAGTTATTTTCAATGAAGTTTTTACAAAAAATGCATATAAGGATATAAGGAACATGTTTAGGAAAGAAAATTTGATACTTTGGTAGAACACTTCATTTAATATATATATAAATATATATGGCCTTCAAATTGCAAATTCTTAGATAGACTTGAAATTGGACGATGGAGAGTCGGAGAGTATAGATTGTGTGGCAGAATTTAATTTAATTTATTGAAATGGCTTTATGTTTTCTCTATGTTATCCTTTTCGGCATTTATGACCATATAAATCAGTTATTACTACCAGTATCCATCTTTAATTACCTAAGAGAAAGCTTTCTCAAGCATACAGCTCCTGCGTAACGAAGGATTTTTTTAGTATGTATGTTAGTTAACGAAATATATAAAAATGGTTCTTCTCAAAGGGCGTACTTAAATTGAGAATCACGGTAAATAATAGCTTAATGGGGCTAAATATTAGTCAATATTAATAATTAATACCAACTATCTGGTATTTAGTATTTTTGAACATATAAGTGAAAAAAAGTGCAGTGTTTTAGGATTTATTATTAATAATTAATAATTTACATTTAAATCATTGAATGTACTTGGCAAACCTAAATCAAGATGGCTTACATAGTGTGTGTATACCTAAAGATTATTAAATGAATTAGCAGGAATCATGAAATGTCATTTTAAAGTTTAATATAAATAATAGATACCGGGCATTTAATAAGAAATCTAACAAGACTCAATTCTCCTCTAGGCCAGGCTAGGCATAGAGGATTAAGAACATGTGGGAGTTTTAGAAGAAGCTGCTCTAGAAGGCAGACTTAGACCTAGGTAGAACTCCTAGAGTACGAAGACCTAAAGCAAAAACTTGAACAAGAAGGGCTCAAGAATGCCTCTTCTTAGCGTTATTGAAATTGTAATCCTTATGGATAGATAGAGCTAGAGCATTTTATGAAAAATCTATAATTTCTTAGACCTAAAGGGTCTCTTGGAGGAAGAAACTCTGTAAGGTATACTTAGAGGTAAAATATCTAAAGGTTAGGCTTAGAGGAAGCAGCTCTAAAAGGAAGACTTAGGCCTAAAATGCACACAGAGGAAGAACACGCAGTCCTAAAGGAAATACTTAAATAAGCACAATTTGTAGGACGCCTCAACAAAGTGTTAATGAAATATATATATATATATATACAAAACAAGGCTTAATGCTTTTTATGAAGCAAAATATATCATTAATATGAACCATCTAAACAAATATTATTTTTATATATTCTATTAAATAACTAAATAAAATCAATGAAACGTCATTTGCAGGGAGAAGGGGCCCATTGAACCCAATCCCAATAAATTTACGCATTGAGGCTTAGGAGGTCACGAGGTCATCACCGTTTTAGTCGTCGGGGAGGATTATATGGATTGAAGTCCGACAACAGAGATTTGACATATGGATTAGGGTGAAATGGAAGCTTGCTGTAAAAGAGCTTGAAGCGGGTGTAGATAAGGTCTTGGACGAAAGGAATATTAAAATCGTGATGAAGGGTAAAGTTGGATACATAAACTGGAGCGTTAGCAATTATTCTGAGAATTTTGAACTGAAAGGATTGTATTCGCTGTCTATTGGAAGGTTTAGCGACACCCCAGAGTTCAAATCGGTCGTAGTAGTTTCTTGTACAGTGTCAGTTTGTTTTCTATTGTGAGCTGTAAACGCCTACTTAAAAGTCTGCATAAGAGTCCGTGGCGTCTGTTTCTGTTCTAAAACCACGTGCAAAGTTATTATTGAAAGCTGACAGTTGATTAGTCTGTGTAAGAATTGCAAAAATACACAATGAAAATAATACTTACGGACTGGACCTCATTACTCACCTGTAACACAATAAGTTCTGTTTGAATTTGAATATCAATAAAATATCACACATCAAGTAGATTGTAAAATTGTAATGGTTGTAAAAGACATTTAATTTTGTTGACGAATGGTATTTGAAGTACTGTGTACAGATGTAACAGTAAGGGGAGAAATATTTATGAGAAGCTCTGAAACATTTTCAAAAGGAATACCAAAACTAACATCTAATATGAATACACACACACACACACACACACACACACATATATATATACCATANCACTTCATTTAATATATATATAAATATATATGGCCTTCAAATTGCAAATTCTTAGATAGACTTGAAATTGGACGATGGAGAGTCGGAGAGTATAGATTGTGTGGCAGAATTTAATTTAATTTATTGAAATGGCTTTATGTTTTCTCTATGTTATCCTTTTCGGCATTTATGACCATATAAATCAGTTATTACTACCAGTATCCATCTTTAATTACCTAAGAGAAAGCTTTCTCAAGCATACAGCTCCTGCGTAACGAAGGATTTTTTTAGTATGTATGTTAGTTAACGAAATATATAAAAATGGTTCTTCTCAAAGGGCGTACTTAAATTGAGAATCACGGTAAATAATAGCTTAATGGGGCTAAATATTAGTCAATATTAATAATTAATACCAACTATCTGGTATTTAGTATTTTTGAACATATAAGTGAAAAAAAGTGCAGTGTTTTAGGATTTATTATTAATAATTAATAATTTACATTTAAATCATTGAATGTACTTGGCAAACCTAAATCAAGATGGCTTACATAGTGTGTGTATACCTAAAGATTATTAAATGAATTAGCAGGAATCATGAAATGTCATTTTAAAGTTTAATATAAATAATAGATACCGGGCATTTAATAAGAAATCTAACAAGACTCAATTCTCCTCTAGGCCAGGCTAGGCATAGAGGATTAAGAACATGTGGGAGTTTTAGAAGAAGCTGCTCTAGAAGGCAGACTTAGACCTAGGTAGAACTCCTAGAGTACGAAGACCTAAAGCAAAAACTTGAACAAGAAGGGCTCAAGAATGCCTCTTCTTAGCGTTATTGAAATTGTAATCCTTATGGATAGATAGAGCTAGAGCATTTTATGAAAAATCTATAATTTCTTAGACCTAAAGGGTCTCTTGGAGGAAGAAACTCTGTAAGGTATACTTAGAGGTAAAATATCTAAAGGTTAGGCTTAGAGGAAGCAGCTCTAAAAGGAAGACTTAGGCCTAAAATGCACACAGAGGAAGAACACGCAGTCCTAAAGGAAATACTTAAATAAGCACAATTTGTAGGACGCCTCAACAAAGTGTTAATGAAATATATATATATATATATATAGTCCAATAAAAACGACATATTGAAATTATAATGTTTCATTTAAAAATGAATATTTTAGTAATATACTGATAAAATATATTGTTGTTTGCTGATGTACATTGATTATAAGTTGAGAGATCTAAGGAGGTTACCAGTTATTGTAAAATAAATCATAAATGGCAAGACAATTTTTAAGTTTTTTTATGAGAATAAGCAACTTTATTGGGTGAAAAATAAAATGAAAAATCAAAAAATAAACCATTAGAATATTACTCTAAAAACTTATTACATTGTTCAACTCTTTCCCCCTTGTTTAGCTTATGACCTCATCATTTTTGAAAGCAAAAATTCTATTATTGACTTATAGAAATCTCTTGCTATAGAAAATTAATTAAGTATAAACCAGAGTTTGTTAGTAAAAAAAAAAATCTCTTCATAGATATTAATAACGGAAAGACACTAAAGCTAGAAATTTGATTAATGTTTTATTTGAACTAATTTTCATATAAACTATTAATTATAATCAATTAAAAAATTATTTTTTTTATTAGAAAAATCGCCTCATTAAAACTGGTGATAAATTGAAATTTAGGACTCATTTAATATTTGATTATTATATTAAATAAATTATCGTACACAATTTAAGTGATTATTCAGAAATATTTTCAATAAATCATTTCAATTTTTTTACTATGAGAAACCGAAAACACACAAAAATATCTTGAATAAATAATTTTTCTGGAGTATACATTTTATTGGCAGCTTTTTGAAAAAATATCTATCAGTTTTGTAAGCTGTGCAGGTTGTGTTCAAGGTCCACTGAAAAAGAAGTCAAACTAAAATCAATTTTTCAATATATTTACAGATTTTGAGAGTACATTTTTTATGAGTGAAGTTATGATATATAAAATCTGCTACCATAATGTTTAGTTTCTCCAAAACATTATTTCAACAACAAGCAAGTACTATGAACAGTTAAAGTTTTCAGAAGAAAAGGATTGCTTTAAGATTTCAGAATATACGAGGAAAATAAAAAGCACTGGAACTTGCGGTTTGAGATAAGGAGACACTGATAAGTGCTGAAAACAGAAGGGCGAGAGGGTGAGGCGTGGTGATTGGGAGGGGGGTGGGACTGCAAAGCTAGAGGTTATCTGATAAGGGCAAAGAGAGTCAGCAAGGCTTATCAGTGCCTGACTAGCTTTAGTGGCGGAAGGGCTATCGGATCTCGTCGCCATACTGAACAGCCACGATAAAAATTAGCTCGGAAAGCCAGGGATGGGGTTTCGACCAATGACCATTTTAGCTTCGAAGCAAATCATGGAATGTTTTACAGAATGAAACAGATAAATCATTGGTATTAACACGCTTAAGAGTTATCAATGCGAAAACAAATTTAGCTTGCTTCTTTAAAGATGAACACAGACAGGAGTATATTGCTAAATTCGTTTCGGAAGAGCAAGATAATAGTCAATGTTGCTGAGGCTGGTTCTAGGTAAAATCCAAGCAATGGAACTTCAAGTTGTTTTCATAGATATTTGAATTATTATAATATAAAATATTATAGAACATAATTGTTAGTTATTTACTTTTTGACTATAGATATAATGATATTTGATAAACAGTGAACAGGAAACGCAGTTCTCTTCATACATATTTTGAAAATCTTCAGATTTTTCGTGACAATTATTATGAAGACTCATTAATATAAATTTAATTATTATAAAGTAAAAAATCAAAATATATATATACAATGTAACAAATTTACGAAGGAGGAACACTTGATTGAAGATATTTATTAATTTATTTTCGGTAACAGAGGTTGTGAGATACATATAT
>KZ806882.1:131101-144720 GCA_000696205.2 Oncopeltus fasciatus
CCCCCTCCCCCCTCCCCCTATATAACATTAAATTAAAATATGTAGTATAATATAAATTTTATAAAGATAAATTAATAATGTAATCATAAAGTTAGATTTTTTAAAAATTATTTAGAATATGTAATGAAAAATTTTGTTTTTTTATACCAAAAATTAGTTAATCCAGGAATTTCTTAATTATAACCCAAAAGTAATATGGACACACACTTCTATTTCAAAGGGGTAGTGAAGTTAATAGCAATTTTACTAATATTACCGCCAAAACTCCACTAAAACTTCCTATATAACAGGTGCTTTATAAGATATACAGTTCAGGCATTGAATATTAAACAGAAGTTCCACAGTGATCGGATTAAAACACACTATTTTGAGAGAGGCGAATAGCGAGCAAAGCTCCTAAGCAAAGTTATGTCCAAGTTCATTTTCTTGGCCTCCCCCCCAACCCCTACCCCAGACTTAGCGAGAGGAAACATTGCCAACTTCTGAAGCCACAATAATTGCTGCAGATCTCCTCTTCTGTCCCCTGGCTCTATGCCACGCCAGAGATTGGGGTTTTAAATGCCTCGCTACTTATTAAGAAGAGAATGAGTATTTTACACGTACATATTCTCCGTTGAGGCTTTTGTAATGTTTTGTAAGTAAATTTTCCACACTGCATAAACATATAGATTAAAGAGCTGAAGGTTGATAAATGTATTAAGCTTGACTATATCCTATATTTTCCTTAGAGGCGAGTAGGGAGCGAATCTCACACTACAAGCTAGAGCTGAAGGATAAAGATGTTGCATTCACCTGTACTGGTAGTGATCATCCCAAGGTATCTGGCGTTAGAGGAGAGTGGGGGGCGAATCCCCACACTACAAGCTAGAGCTGAAGGATAGAGATGTCGCATTCACCTGTACTGGTAGTGATCATCCCAAGGTATCTGGCGTTAGAGGAGAGTGAGGGTCGAATCCCACAATACAAGCTAGAGCTGAGGGATAGAGATGTCGCATTTACCTGTACTGGTAGTGATCATCCCGAGGTATCTGGCGTTAGAGGAGAGTGGGGGGCGAATCCCACAATACAAGCGAGTGCTGAAGGATAGAGATGTCACATTCACCTGTACTGGTAGTGATGATCCCAAGGTATCTGGCGTTAGAGGAGAGTAGGGGGCGGATCCCCACATTACAAGCGAGTGCTGTAGCAGGGAAGGGGGGGGGGTGCGGTTGGACTCTTCTGCTAGTTTTAATCCGGTCAAGTCTGTCCGGAGCGCTAACTCAGCCCGGACAAATTGAGTTATGACTTCATTTCTCAGGAGTAGTCGGGGGTTGGGGGGCGAGGACTCCTCCCCTAACTCCAAATTTCAGGTTTCCTTCCACTCCTCCCCACACTTCATTATTTCCCCCCTTCTTTTCGCTTCCCGACCTGAGAGGAGCTATAATACGATACCTGAAATATTTTATTCATATATTCATTTTCTTTTTTCTCATTTCATTATTTTATATCTTAAACTATGTCTTTCTACCCTACTAAAAAATTTTAATAAATTGAAAATGTATAGATTCCTTGTCCTAAGTCTCCATTTCAAGAGAAGACATAATACGGAGTTAATTTAACGAGAACACTGTTTATGAGAATTTATTTAATTGTTTATGATGAGATAGTTAAAACAGATGAAACCTAAAGCTCAATTTAGTTCTGACTTTGAGATGTGACCATAAAATTTCCTCGGAAATCTTTCTAGAAATCACTTTCGCCCTGATGATTATTTAAAAGGTAAGTCGAAACGTCGGCATTAATAAAATAATTACCCATCAATTTTAGAGTAAATAATTTTTTTGATCCTGACCAATTTCTCCTGAATGATATTCGATGGCCAACGAACCTCCAACCATAATTCACTGATAACTAAGGAATATAATAGTTAGGAAATGTAATATTTTACGAGCGCTTGATCGCTGTATCAATACATATGTCACACGTTTTGGTCCAACTGAGACTAATGTTCATCTGTTACTGTTACAAGCCGAGTAACAGCTAAATCATTAACAGATTCTGAAATGACTAACAGGTTAAGTACATTATTGGGGAGACCTTGTCGTGTTCTACAATCTTCGAAAATATGATCCTTGGTCCTAAAAGCCATCAGCCTTTAAATAAAAATGTACTCTTAAGATAAAAGATTACTTTTATATAAAAAACAATATATATTGAATACTAAATTTAAGAATGAAACAAAGAAAGTCAGGTTCCTCATCACATCTTCCCTCCGGTTGGTTTAGAGACAAGTTCTATCTTCTATCATCGTTGCCTACTCCAGATTTTATCGAATTTGTCATTTAGTCGCCAGTTTTTTTTTTTGTCAATCCAAAATGAAACATGATAAACCTATTTAGTATGTTAAGATATTTTATTTGTTGATTTCTCTAGAAGCTTTATTCTATATTTCTCCGATAGGGAGTTTGGCATAAATGTTGCCATTATAAAGAGTAACACACAAACATGGTTATAAAATTTATAGCAAGGAGACCTTGATCAAGAATTTTTTTTAAATTCTTCCAGAGTTGACAGATAGAGCTGTCTAGAACTGAATAACGTGGATGACTCTGACGACTGGAACCAACCACTAATTTTATATCAGCAAATGATTGTCATTCCGAGGTGAGAGAGGAGGAATGGAGAGGCCACCCCCTCCCCCCTCCCCCCCCCCACTCCGCACGCAAATAGTCGGAAGTTAATCACTCGCTCCGGCCAAAGAGGTGGGGAGAGAGGAATGACGCTTGACAGCTAATAAGGCGCCTGTCAGAGGATTAGGCGCTTATTATAGCTGATAACAGGCAGGTTGGTGGTGGTGGGGGGTTGTTTTGTGTTTGGCTTGTCACAGCAAACCCCAGTCTCCAGGGCGCACAACGCTCCCCTTAATTCTCACTAGACAAATGTTTATTTTCCAGACAACACTTGGCTCACTTCTCCAGCTGTTTTGTGTTCCCAACATCGATTATTACTTTCTCAATCATAATCCCTAAGAATCAAGCAAAAAAAAAAAAAAAATTCCTCTTTTACAATTACACCCTAGTATTCCACATTTAATTTACTTCATATCAACTATACTTCTTTTTTATCTCTTAGTTTTCTCTGGATAATCTCCAACTGTTATCGTCTAAAGAGATGGTCTGTGTCAGGTTATTATAAAATGATCATGCATGATATAGTTTTTTTGGTTCATAATCAGTGTCATCAAATTACAAGTTTTTAATGAGAGATTGTAATAAATAAACATTTAATAGTTATTTAAAAAAAAAATATCAATGTGAACTATAAAACAGGGTGACTCCCAGGGCTTACCCAAAAATAATGGAATGCTTACATCTTGACCCACAACACTGTAAAACTGGTGGGAATTAATTCAAGTCAGTTTAAAATTGAAATTTATATGAAAACATAACTAGTCTCGTGAGTTTTCCAGAAAATGACGATTTTATTATATTAGGCTATGAAAAATGAAAAAAAATAATTTTTTTTTTTTTTAAAAAAACGTAAATTATTTTTAANAGGTCAGCTCTAGCAGAACACTTCGCCAACACCTGCCACCACATCAAATTCGAAGACGCTTCAATACTGGCCCGGGAAAGCAACTACTATCGACGGACCATCAGAGAAGCCATCGAAATAACCAAAAATCCGAAAAATATCAACAGAGAAGACGGATACAGACTCAGCAAAAACTGGAAACCAGCGCTAATCGACAAGAGGATCCAACCAATCAGTGACCAGCTACATGACTACTCCAGAGACCAGACGCCAGAACACAGTATCAACCAATGGGAAGGCAGGCTTCGCCCAAGAAACAGACCGCGCCGGGATTATACACCACCTGGTGTATAAAACATGGTAATTATATACCACCTGGATTTTAAATCTCTCCTTTACAACTCTCATTCTCTTTTCAGCCCTGAAGAAGCCATTACATGATGTGCGAAAGCTCGGCAAATATCAACAACTTAACACGGTCCAACCCGGAAGAAGAAACGGTAAATACAAAAGAACATGATATCTCTCATGAAACTTTAAATCCTTTATCACCTAGTGTATTAATGTAGCTTCATAATTCCCATTGACTAGTCATGTTTCAATGGTGGCTGTCAGCATATATGACCTCCATTGGTAGGTGCAAATTCCTCAAATACCCCCATCATGGGTGAGAGGACGTGACTTGGGGATTAGAAAAGGCACGATTTGCAGACGTATAAGGCTCTCGTCAATCCCAATCGATCAGTGTAGTCTGACAATGGTCTTGCCAAAAAAAATGTCAATAGACCAATTTATTATATCGAATCTTGCAAAAGAACAAGACATAATAACAAAAATAAATGTGACTTATTGCCCTCTTATGTAATTATTGTTACCAATAAAATTATTGGAGTTTCGTTGGGCGTTCGAGTCTTGTGCTGGAGCAAGTTTAGTCAGGGTTTCGGCCAGAAACTGAAAAATAAAATACTCCAAAATTGTTGGGCAATTATTTTATTATTGCCTACGTTTCAACTTGACTTATAAGTCATCATCAGGGCGATAGTGATGTCTAAAGAGATCTCCGAGGGAGGTTTATGGTCACACACAAGGGCTAAAAACTCTCCATACGTTTCGCCAGCAATAATAAAAAAATTATCCAACAATTTTGGAGTATTTTATTTTTCTTATCCTGGCCAAAATCCTGACTAATTTTTCCAGTGTTACCTATAAAACTATTATTTAAGCAACTATTTTATTAAATGCCTTGTAAATTATTTTTAAACTTTTTTATTAATTCACATAGCGTTAAAGCAATTATTTATGATTGCTCATGTCTCTTGAACTGAATTTTTAGATAACACTTAAAATACATCATCTTTGCTTACATGATTTACTATGAGTTTATTAGTGATTCTGCAAAATGTGCGCTGCAATGCACTAACATAATTCACTTGTACGCCATTTTAAACCTTCTTCCGTCGTGAACAGACGTGAGCAATCGCCCCCTCACAACAAAGTGACCTGTTACTCTTTTATTTTAAATTTTTATTGTATTATCTGGTGGTTTAAACTATATAGGTCGTCTAGGCATCAGTTGTCAAATTTTGCTTCTCGAAATTATCGGTTTACGGCGGTTCAAGAAATTTTTCAAGTTTTCCTCATAGCGATGAAGTAGAAATCTCTATCCAGACGAGATTCGTTCCTTTTTGTAGGATTCACAGTGGGAAGAGTTCTCAATGCTGTTTCACGAATCCAAAGAAACGGCCACGATCTGAGGAACACCAAAAATTCTGGTAAAGGGATTTTATTTATTTAAATATTACAGTTATAAAAAGTTGAAAAATCATCTTTGTATTTGGCACCATGACTCAACTTTCCCCCTCAAAATTATATATCAATAAATTAGATATTTAAGTTTATTTTGTTTACAGTAGGATGAGCTCGTTCTTGTTGAAATTGGCAAGGGAAGGAGGGGTTTTGAGAAAGGACTAATTTTAAATTTTAATATCTTTTGTATAATTAGCATTACGGAAAAATTTTACAGATAAATAAGATGTAAAACTCTTATTATATGATATTTTTCAAGGCCATATCAAGAAAGATATTTAAGAATGTAATTGTGAGTGAATAATAGCACTACTTTTTAAAAAAAATATATATATTAAGCAAATTCGGTATTCAGACGTTTTTCTGTAAATTTTTAAATGAATTAATTATTGGTTGTAATCAGATAATCAAATGAAAAATTGAGAATGATCAAATTTTTAATATTCATATCTCCGTTATTATTTGAGTCTCAAAAATGTTTATAGCAAATAAAATAAAATATTTACGAATATACGGATGAGTAAATACTTCCTTTCAATATATATTCCTTTCTCCAGCCTTAATGGTCATTTCTTTTATACTCTTTTCTTTCCTTATAAGATATAAATCCTTTATGCTCATTTTAACGAAACAAGGTGAACCTGCTTATAATTGTATGACAAAATCACAAAAATATGATCATTTGTACAAATAATTATCTTCATTCTGCTTGAATATAAGTAATATTAAATGTAAATAGAGAATAATGATAAATAGTAAAATTCCCATTTATTTTTACATAAGAATTATCAGAAAGAAAATAAATAAATGAGTATAAATGGAGTGTTTTGGGAGTGAGACAGGTGGGGAGGCGATAGGATCTCTCATAACAATGCAGTCCCCCACCCTCTCCATCTTTCTCCCCCCCTCCTTCCAGGCCGATCTAAATGACTCCCCCTCTCCCTCCTTTATCTGGATCAATTACTTCTCTTTCTTCCAGCTTTGTCACTATTTGTCTTCATTAACAGCCACTATCGGCGTATCTTTCATTTCCTCCCCTTCGCAACTATCGCCCGCCCGATCTAGCGCAGAATTGCCCACCTCATACTTACCCCCGCCTTGTCACTCTCTCTCTCTCTCTCTCTCTCTCTCGTTCGTGAACGTCGCGGGAAGGAGGCCCATCTCGTAGCTAGCAATCTTCAACTTCCCACTATGTCTCATCCATACAATCTCTTTGTTTATTTCACTGTTATTAATTTACAAAAAAATCAAGGGGAAAAATATATGGGGGGTACCAGGCTAGCTCAGGGGATCCGTACGGGTCTTGCAATCCTGACGCCGCGGGTTCAAATCCCGCCCAGGTGAGTCTTTTATTTATAATTAAATGCTTGTCCTGAGCCATGGGCGTTTTAAATGGGGTGGCAACCTGTAGATAGCCCCTCCCTCCAATGACCCTAAATGGTTGCAAGGAAGGCTAACACAAATTTAAAAAAAAAAAAAAAAATATCCGAGGAAAATAATATTCAAAGGTCATGGCCAGATTTTTTCTGACAGCTATATAAATGCTTGTCCTGAGCCATGGGCGTTTTAAATGGGGTGGCAACCTGTAGATAGCCCCTCCCTCCAATGACCCTAAGTGGTTGCAAGGAAGGCTAACACAAAAAAAAAAAAAAAAAAAAAGTCCTCTTCTTGTGTCTCTCCTCAGAAGATTTCAATTTATACTTCTTGGCTGTATTTATTCATGTTCAAAAGTGGTCACGAATACTTAGTGGCAATTTGCGGCTTCATTTCACTTCTTTCTCTCATTCCTTTTACTAAACTTTCGAATATTGTAATTACGGAACAAACAACATTGCATACGTATTTCTATTTTTACTATCTATCAATTTCATCAACATTTTATCCTACATGTAAAAGCCACTTCATTAGCTGAATTTTTATTTTCTATCCTTCTTCAAATTTAACATTTATTGTAAAATCATTCGGAATAACTCATTTACCCTACCTTAATAAGGTTCATTTTTTTACAAATCGAACGAATCAATGAATGATTATAATCAAACTTAAAATACATTAAATGAAGTTTATGCACATATTTGACTTTATATATTTAGTGCTAATACACTTCATTGTATTTTATGTGGGCTAAATGCAATGTTAAGGTGGAACCCAACCTTGACAAGTACAATGTCATTGCAGAGTAAAGCAATAAGCAATAATAAAGCATTTAAAGTTCCCCTACTCATTTAACACTGGAATCCTGGAATTGAGAGAGTTTCAACAATAAGGGATTTGGGTGTTCTGATGGGCACTGGTCTGAGGTTCAATGAACAAATTGACCTGATATGTCGGAACGCATGAAAATTGGTAGGTTTCCTTCAGGGGCAATTCTGCGACATTAGACAATAGGGCTCAGTTTCTTTCTTCTTTATTCAGTCTACGTACGGTCAAGGTTCGAGTGTGCCCCAGCAAACTGGAAAACCTACACACAAGACGGAACTCGGATAGAATCCAATTCAGATTTCTGAGTCAACTCTCTTCGAATCGGAAGATTTAAAAAAAAAAGAAAAAAGAGCTCACTTTAAATTTCTGCTAGCAATTATTGCTAGATATTTATAGTATTGTAGATTCTCCAGATTTGCTCGGGGGAATTCCATTTAATGTACCAATACATAGACTCAGGACGTTTTCCACCAACAAACTTCCGACTTCTGGAGCGAATCATAAGGAAACTCTTGGTTTTTTATGTGAAATTTAAGTATTATGACTGCAATATATTTTTGGTGTTTGCACAAATATAATTGCCAGATAAAAAAAAAAGAAAAAAAAAAAAAAAAAAAAAAAAAAAAAAAAAAAAAAACAACGGATTATGCCTCGTATACTGCGAAACAAACTATAACCACAATAGCTTTTTGTTGGCATATAAATTAACATATGATCCGTACTTTGAGTATATGTAGAAAATAATAGATTACAAAATACTAATAAAATATTTCTAGAGGTTTGCAAATAGAAATGTATGAAAATATAATCCAAAATATAATGTCTAATATGTACAGAAGGAATAAAGGGGTATAATATGTAAGATTAGAGAGGTCCCCGACCTCTTGGTGGAATCACGTAGTTCGTTGTCCTGCGTGTCTGCTGAAACTTGGACGTCAAGTCTTCTCAGACGAGAAAGTAACTTTATTGCTATATCGTAACGATATTGCTCGGACTTTCGTACGCACAGATGGGAAAGTTGCCGAGCGAGTGTCTACGGGCGCTGTCTACAGGGGTAAAACCACATCACAGGTGATTGGTCCACCCTAAAGCCAGCCCGCTCATTGGCTAGGGAGAATCCACAAGCAGTGTTGTCAATGGAATGTTGTCCGGTACCAATATTTGTATGTGACCAACCCCTTCTTCATGTTTTCATTTTGGAGTTTTATTCGTTAGGAATTTGACAAAACTACCCCCGAAAACACAAAGCCTTTTTCATAAGTTGATGTCAAAAATATATCTGTTAATAAATTACTTTTTCAACAGGTCTAATAACAGCGTGTATCCGCCTTATTTTTTTTTTTTTTTTGCAGTTCAGAATATATTTTTTTTAATGTTTAAAGAATACATAAAGATATGGATTGGTCATAGTTTTCATTCATGTAAAAATACATNTTTTTAAATAATATAGAAAAAAAGTAAAAGATACATATTATGTTCTTTAAATGTTTTCGCATTTTAACAATAACAAAGGTTTTGACAATATTTTAATTTGACCTTGTTCCAAAACTTCCACCCCCTCGATCGAATTTAGCCATTAACAAACTCATCAAACAGTTTGCAATTTAAAAAAAAATTGTAAATACTGAAATTGGATTCCTTATTTTTAAAATGCTAGATCCGAGAGCGCGTAAATAAAAATGTATATGTATATGTATATGTGTGTTAGCATGACTGAAAGTCTCATACTCTAGTTGAATTTTTATTAATTGCTTACTTAAAATTTTAAAGATAAAGCACGCTTATTGGTAACAAAAACAAATAGATCAAAATAATTCAATGAGTCATTTGGTAATACTAACTAATTATTGGTATACCACTAGCTTCATATCGCAAAACTAAAGCTAATAGACACATTACACAAGACACATTTTGAGGACTGCAGAAGACTTCGGCCCTTTGATTTTTATTTATTTATTACATTAAAAAAAAAAAAAATTCTAGGTATCCTTTATCAGGAGACTCTTTTCTTTCATCCCTCACATTGCCCTGAAGAGGACCTTATATTTAGCCGAATTGATAATAAAATAATAATAACAACATAATTGGTATACAAAATATTTTTATATAATTATACCTAGACCGAATTCCGGACCAATTCCTTCTCATAAAACATGATAAATTTATTTTGACGCAAGAACAATATTTTTAACTTTGAGTGAATCATTTTTTATATCTCCTCCAATGTATCTTCAATGAAAATCCGTAAAAAATTTTCAAAAGTCACCTAATTGGACCAAGTATTGCTTCAAGCTCTTACGGAAATAATCTACTGAAATGTATCAAAAAGATAAATAATTCTATATATTTGTTTTGATACATTTACTATATATGTTGGGAGAAATGTTCAAGTGACAATGGCAATCTACAATGTCTTAGTTTCCAGCCATTCCCACTTTGACCTGTCAGGTTAGAGAAGTCATCTTCTTATTTACATCCATCTCTGCAGCTTCTGCGAGAAAGACTTCCAATACCTGCAAGACAGGACTGCAACTCGCTGCAGAACTCGAAGCTCAGATCGAAGACAAATATTGTCCTTGAACGTTTCGTTCCCGAATAGAAGGTGTGTTTTCTCTGTCAACAACACTCGGACATCCTCGCTAGCGCAGCTCGTCTCGTCGGATTCCAGGAATCCTGAGCGATGCGGTGTCGCAACCAGAGAAAAACAACAGCCATCGCAGTCCCTCTATCGTCGGTAGAGACTATCGTCTCTCATCCAATGCCTTCTTGAAGTTAGTTCCGGAAATATCGTCATAATTTCATTTTTTTTTTTAAGGGTAAATTCTAAAAACTACATATCGACGAACCCCTCTCTGTTGTTTCCAATTAAATCTCCCTCGGGAATTTTATGGAATCAGCATAAAACGGTAACAAAAAATCTTAATCCATTTGTTCAAAGATAATATTTTTTATTTAATATGAACAATGCTATTTTTGATCACCATTTTATCTCGAACCGACTATTTTTACTATTATTATCTGATATTATGAGGCCATATTTTCTACCTCAGGCTGGAGTTTAAATTAAAATTATCTTATGTCTCCCTTCAAATCACTCCCACTCCCCCCCATATTTATCCGTTTTCAACCAAAAATAAATTCTATCAAGGCATTTCAATATGAATCCATAATACTGAATTCGTCTTTTATAATACAAAAATAAAAGGAGACATCCAACACTGGAATTTGTACATTATATTTAAATTCTTTGGAACTATTTTATAAAACATGAATGTTATATAATTACATTTTACAGATGCAATACACTTTTTTCGTAACACAAAGAAAAACAAAACAAAGATTTCAAATTTTCTCCTAATAAAACCAAACCTTTCCTTCGCCTACTTCGATTAAAACAAGAAATTTAAGTGTTCAAAATTAAGGTATAAGTACTTAATGAGGTTTATTATATATTTTAAAAAATAAGTGAATCCAATCAACATTTGAAATTATATTCTTATACATCATTCTCAATATTTAAAAAAAGTTATATAGAATATAAATGTCTTACATCAGTTTTGTTTTACAGACTTTTTTTTAATATCTTTCAATAACGCCGAATATATTTCAATATATATCCACAACCGACTTTTCCCAGATTTTATTATTTAAAAAAGTTTAGACGCGGAGCAACTACATAAACCTGGACTTGAAAAACATCTGAATTCTTCTAAAAAAGAATCTTTAATACGTTAGAGGGTTGGAAAACATTACTTGTAAATAAGTGGTTATATATTTTAACACTATTTAAATTTTGTAAATTTTAACAGCACAATCGATATCCATATGATATATAAAGATCGAGAATTTTAAGTATTTTTCCCAAAGTATTTTAGAGATTAACCTGACCGCAAGAGGTGCGAAAAACAGCAAAAAAAAAAAAAAAAAAAAATGAAAAGCAAATAGTATTAGAGCTACAATATAATTGTGTACATTTACAAGCTCTCTTCTGAGGGGATGTTTGTTGTGTTATTCTGTATAAATAGTAGAATTTCATCAGCAAATGGCTTGAAAAAAATAACAACTGTGATCCTGAACAAATGCAATAGAGCAATAGTCGCCGTGAATAAATACAGCTCTGCGGATGACACTATTAGTCAAATCAGGAGTCATGAGTGCTATCAAAAGAATATGAGCAAAATACATAGAGAAGACTGAAGTAAATTCTACCAAAATTATATAATTGAAATAGAAAGGAGTGGGGAACAAGTCATTTGGGATCATATGACTAGGTAGAGAGACTGGATCTACAGAAGGCATTTGTTTGATACAGTATTTCGGCACTGAATGACCCTATAAGTAATGTATTTAAGAAGAATATATTTTTCTAGAATTTCCCTATTGGTGAGTTACAAAGTTTCTTTTAATTGAAAAATATTATTTTTCATTGAAATACCCCTCTGATTAAAAAAAAAAAAGTATATCCTGTATTTTTGTACCGAACGAACCAATAAGGAAACAAACGCTTAAGGATGTCTCCTGGTTATATAAAATGGAGTCACTATTAGAAATTAAGAATTAAAAGGTAGAAATGAGTTTTTGTTCACGTAGGCTTCCACGGTCCTCAGACAAATATACCAATACTTCTTCCGGGTTCAACCATGTCTTGGAGCTTTTATGTGCCAAGCTTTCGCACGTCGTGTGATGGCTTCTTCAGGGCTGAATGGATAATGAGCTGAATGAATGGGCTTTCCTAATAATAACTTTAGATGGAGGACAGTTCACTGATTATATTTCCATGGCAACTCAATACTTACTTCCCATCATGAACAAAAAAAAAAAAACATTAACTGGTTACTAAATCGCGAAATAAGTCAATTTAAATTTTACAAGAAATAAAAATCAGTCGTGAACTGTGAAGTAAAATAACCAAACCATAGATTCTCTAGACCATTAGAAACTCCCTCTAAAATTCCTCTAATCCACCCTCTATATTGGCTAAATAATCCCAATCGTAAATGATCTTATTTCTCTCAGATTTAACTCCCTCTAAAAATTACCCTAATCCTCTTGTGTCTTTCCATTGAAACAAAAATATTACCCCTAGAGAAGTGTAAATGCCTGAGTCAGAAGGAGAAGAAGTTAGAGGTTATATACTCTCAACTCTGATAATTTGCGGTATATTATGTACAAAAATCTTATGGATTACATAAAATAGACATTTAAAAAATATACTAAGGAGAACTAATTTGAAAAAAAAATTACATTTTGATAATTCTTTCGATTTACGTGAATTACTGGGGAGAGTTGGTCTTAGGGTAAGAATTCTTTATATATATATTCTTTATATACGTGCAGTGGATTTTAATTTCTGGATAAAGTATTGCCCTATGCAGGACTGAAACCAATAGCTCTTCGCTTGGGAATGACAGATATGTAGTCCGGGACTGGTAGGCCTCAAGCCATTTTAGAGGAATATAAAGCTAAGAACGGTTTGAACTATTCTAACATGGCACAAGGGAGACACGGATGGCTGTCAGAAGACCCTGAGAAAGCCCAGGATCACCTAGGAAGAAAGGGTACGACAGGCGTTCCAGAAGAAAGGACGATACTAGGGCACGAGGAAATTGATGCTGGAAGGGTCTATGCTTGGGTAAAGGACAACCCACTGCAAGAGCTGTAGAAGAGGGAAGAAGCATGTAGGTATGTTGCCAAACATGAAAAAAAAAATTGCAAGTTAGGTGAAATGAAGCAAAATATACAACCAATAAGTAAATAACATCTGAAAATAATTTGACCTTTAAATATGGAAATTCAATATATAAACATATCTCTCATTGGTAAAATTATACTAATAACGGATGAAAAGTTGTAACAAAACTTTCAGACAAAGTTGAAAAAAATATTTGGATATTAATTAAGGGATAGATTATAATTATAAGTTGTGTTGGCATAGCATGGATTTTTAAAACGTGAGATATATTCAATACTAAATTATAAAATAAATTACTAAAGCATTTCTTATATATTAAATTAAAAGGATCTCCGACATCCTAAATAGTTATTGAAATCTCTCAAAAGTAGACATATAAAGTAAAATAAAATATGATAATTAAAAT
>KZ806882.1:151077-161487 GCA_000696205.2 Oncopeltus fasciatus
ATAAATAATATATATTACTAATATTAATAAATTTAAGATCATTTTAAAACAAATTTTGGTATTTTAATTTTAAAAAATTTAATAATTTGTAAGCGATTTTTAGAATAATTAAAGATGTGGTTTTTACTTTATTCTGTAAAGAAAATTGAGAATGAAAAAGTATTTGATAAAACTCTAATTGATAGAATAATAATAATGGCGGTGAGTATGAGATACCTCAAGCTGTTCTTTCTGTATCCGTAAAGGTAAAGTCATCCTCAGGATTTCAGTAGTGTTTGTGTTTTGTCAGTTGGGGGCAAAGTCTGCTGTTGAGAAGCCACGTAGTTAATGTCTCCAGACACGCAAGAGGCTCTTCTCACACTCTATGGAGTTTAGCTTTCCTTTCCAAACCATATTATACAAATAATGTATGTATATATATATATATATATATATATATATATATATATATATACAGTAACCCTGCCATGAGGAAGTTTAATCTGTACATACCATACAAATATTGCTTGCAATTTGCATGGGAAAAAACTTACAATAATTATGAAACCTTTTTAACAGAAGATATTTACTTATCTAAGATGTTCCTTCTATTTAAAGACTATTTTAGCCCTCCATCCCTTACAAATTACCTGTCGGGGAGGTTTTCGGCCAAGAGACTCTCGACTTGTAAGAGTGTGGGGGCAAATTAAAAGCCAAGAGATCTCATTGGGAATAGATGGAGGGGAATTGGGATGTGGAGGCGATGTTAGGGGAGAGAAACACTAAATATTTCAGAGACTAAGTGAAGTTGTTCCTTGGAATGTTGATGTCGAGTGTTGACTGTTCAGAGCACGTACCTCGCTGGCTTACCTCTCCTTCCACATGTCCTACCTCGCTGGAGAGATCTACCACTTCTCATCCTGAACCTCTCCTGCCTGTCACATCTCACTCTCTTCACCGTCTATATCTCTCCTCTCCCTCTTATGTACTTTTTCCTCTCTTTTTATTTTATTTTTTATAAATTATTCTCAACTCTAATGTGCTTTTAAAAAATATATGTTAAAAAAGTTAAGAAGAGACAGTGTCAACTAAGAATATTTCTTGAGTTTCTTTATATATGGACATAGATAAGAGTAAATGACTAACTAGATACTTAATTGCATTTATAAAGAAATATATATAAGAATATAACTAAAATTGATGAGTAATTCAATGAAATTTCCTTCTTCTCATTGCACTTCTCTATATTTAAGAGATGATACGTCATTTACTCTGAAAACATAAGAGATCTGTCATTCTTGATTTATACCTATCCTTAGCTTTTATACCTTAGCTAGATCAACTAGGATATATAAATTATATACCTTAGATATACGCATCTCTTGGGAAGTTTTTTCAATGTCTTAGTAAAATTACACGATACATCTACGAATTTCCTAATTTTTTTTCCCAACAAAATAAATATCAAAACTATTGGTTATTTTTTATTAATTCATTGGTTATTTCCTCTTCACAAGAACTATAAAAGGCAATGAATGAAGAAAGATAGATCTCAACATTTATAAATAATAGCTTAAATAACTTTATTAAAATGTAATTAACAAATATTTTCTACCAATTGGATTCAAGAAATTTTCATTGACACACGAATAACACCGTAGTTGTGGGCTCCATATTATTTTCCTCTTAAGCCATCTCTCACTGACCGATTTTCACTAAAACATGAATGCAATTAATGGCTTCAATGAAGAGCCTAAAAACTAAATTGGGATTGTATTTTATTTTTATTTAACACTAAAAAATATCAGCTTTTTCAATAATTTCCATAGTATGCGATTTTCCTTATATTATGAAATTTAAAAGTTAAAAATGTAACTCTGGTATGAAAGGACTCTAGTCTATCTGGGTTAGGATAGCCTCTAAACGATTTCTGAAATAAGTAAACAGAAACAAGGAAGAAATATAACTTAAATGGGACCATTGACGAAATGTTATTGGATGACGATAAAGTCATTGACTCTTTAATGAACTTTCTGAAAAAGGGTAGGCTATTAAATCTTATCTAGATCCATTTTCACTATACTTCTTTTCCATTCTCTCTCGATTTTTTCTTTCTTATAAATTTCATAGTTTCCAAGTACTAAGAAATTACTTTGTCCATCCACATAATAACTATTCGCATTAACAATTCATTATCCCATAATCAGTTGCTAAGAAATTCTTCTTCTTGAAAATATCTTCCCTCAACTAAAAATATTGCCTTGGCGTTGATTACCAGACATGCTATTAAAAAAAAAAGAAAAAAGAAAAGAATGTACTAATGTACTATTGTAAGAATGTAGAAACATTTATGAATGTAATTCTTGTTTATTAAATTTAACAATCAAATTCGAAAATTAGGATTTGAATTGCGTGTCCTTACAAGAGTTCAATTTTATTCAATATTTTTTAAATTAGATGAGGGAATGAAGGGTGTTAAGATAAACACATAAATTTATAATTGTAATATATTGGTTCTTATTGTAGTCAAGAAAATGTTAAATTTGTATGTTTTATAAAATTTTAAGTTAAAATCTTTTTAAGGAAGAATTTAGGGAATCAACCAATATGTCCGAATGTGTCTCCCCCCAATGTTCTTTCTCGGTCGGTCTAAAGAAAAAAAAAAAAAAAAAAAAAAAAAAAAAAAAAAAAAAAAAAAAAAAAAAAAAAAAANATTTTTAACAATATTTTAAATATATATTAAGAAAAAATAAAATTGACAGAGGAGGTTTTGACTTTTTCCCCACATATATAATTTTAAACCTTCAATTACAGATGAAGATGAAGATTACAGAAAAATCGAGATGAAACACTATTATTTTAAATAACCTTTATATCTCTCTACCAGTTCTTTGTCATAGGCTTACACCTCTTATTATTATTCGCAAAAGATAATCACATTATTGAAACAGTAGCTTTCGTTACGTGGCTATGTCAAAAAAGTTGGTATTTAAGTAGCTAAAGAGGCGTTTCAAACGCTAGAATATTAAAACCGAACAAATTTTATTTGAATAAGGCATAACATATGACATGACATTTTCCTAGATCAGCGGCAGAGAGAGGCACTCCACATTGGCTGATAGTGGAGTGTGAAGGCTAGCTCACAATCAAGTGAAGAGAGGCTAGGACATGCTTGCTGCTGCTGAGGGAGTCGAACTTTCATCAAAACCTACCACCGATTTTCCATCCTGATAGAGTGCTGATGGTGTAATTCTTTCTTCCGATCGATCATGACTCTTTTCTAAAACGTTATCAGCGGGCACACCTGCGCTGGTGTTTTTGCAAAATGAAAGAACATGTCCACCCGAATACAGTAAAGTTTTTGTACCGGGGTACGCGGAAGGGAAGAAGAAAATTGAACTTGAATGTCGCACGTTCAAGGACGCCGATCCTGCTGTCTCTAATCACTTTTATTCCATTGGCCGTACGGCTGGTGACATGGAAGGACGAGCATTCTCTGCAGTCAGTGCCGGTAAAGTGTGATTGCGGTTCCAGGCTCCAGTCGGCGGTTCAACAGAAGGCTGGACAAACTACCACTAATAAATAAGCAACAGATGACATATAAGAAAAAAAAAACAGAAAAAAAAAGAAAATGACTGAGAGGGAGAGGAGCTTTTATTTAGAGAGCTCAGGATGAACTGAGTAAAGGCTGCCCTGCGGTCGCCATTTTTATTCAGAAAAATAAAATTCTTCTTTTGTAGGTTCAATTTTATTAAAACTAATTCGAAAAAAAATTTCTAACATTCATTAACAATTATACAGGAGTTAAAATATCTGTTTAACCGTATTAAATTATAAAAAGTAATAAATAGTAATACAGAGTGTATTTCAATGATTATAAACTATCAATATTACAAGGGTTTGCAAGTTTATATTCTTATTTTATATCGTAATACATACATACATGTATGTAATACAAAGTTTAAAGATAATAAGTGAGCAGTAAAATTACATTCATTTATAAATTAGTTAAAAAATGACTTACTGTCTATTTCCCTCAAAAGAAAAATAACTTATTTATCTCAAAGTCGATGAGCACACACACACACGCACAGACACACATACACACACAAATATATACATATGTATGTGTGTGCAGGCACTCCATCGTCTTTTTAAAAAAATAAAATTTTACTGAATCCCGCTTCTTTTTTAAATTTCTTGTGTCACTTTTTATTGTTAATATCGGTCAAGAGAGAGACAGAGAGACACAGAGAGAGAGAGAGCGAGAGAGAGAGAGAGAGAGAGAGAGAGAGAGAGAGAGAGAGAGAGAGAGACAGAGAGAAGTCCTTCAGAAGACATCATTAATCTTCAATATTTTTAGGTTTCCCCAAATTTATTAGAACTTAATTGCAATTTAGTTGAGTGAGTCTTTCGTGGCTGCCAGTCTTTGGTGGTCAAAGGAGAGGGCCAAAGGAAACTGATCCAGAGGCCTAGCTTTATCCCCAGGATGTATCATTCGGAGTAAGGCATATGTGGGTTGTAGTGAGTAGTAACTATCAATAATTGAAAGAGCGGAATCAAAAGCACATAAGAAACGTTTCCTAGGCCTCTCAATTTAATAAAATTAATGAAAAATATTTTTAAAAACAGCCTTAGATTTCCTCAATTTGGGAGTGGGGTCAATGGGCCCCATCTCCCTGCTCTGTGACATTTAATTTATTTTATTTACTTAATGATAAATTATTTATTTTTTTTTTTTTTTTTTTGCAGTTCAGAATATATTTTTTTTAATGTTTAAAGAATACATAAAGATATGGATTGGTCATAGTTTTCATTCATGTAAAAATACATATACTTGATGATATGGGATTTAAAATAGATAAGACTCTAATAACTCATTCATGTATATTGAAAATCTCTGAATTTTTCATACTGGCGCACAAGAATAATAAATCCCTTACATGCATACATAAGTATCTTTATTATTAGTAGGTTTTCCGCTCCCAAATGAAACTTTTGAACTTTTTTCAAAACTTTTGGACTTTTGAAAAATTTCAACAGATCATTTTTGATCCTACGTTGAAGTAGTTTTGTTAAAAATTACATGAATATTTATTTTTCTGTATAGTCGCTATTAACTGCAATTTTAAAAATACACTAGACTTATTCGGTATTTAAACTCCTTCTTCAATTTTTTTTTGAAGCCAATAGATGACTTTGGCTAAATATTGAGAAGAGGGTGAGGAAGTTTCGAGGAAGATAATTAAAAATCATCGGGGTTATTAGAGTTTTAATAAATATACAGAACAAAGTAGGTGTATAATAAAATATTGTAACTTTTACAATCAATAAACTTTTTCAAAAATAACGCATATAATGAAGGATAATTATAAATGTAATTTCAAATTTTGGCCGTGTCTTCTTATTTAAACATATTATAACTAAGTTAGATATATAGGTTTTTACAAACTGTTTGTTATGAAAAAGACAATTACTATGAAATTAGTTGTACTTAGATAAATTTGTAGGCAAATTCATTACAGTTTTATTAGCAACTGAGTATATTTTACAAGGTTATAATATGCAATATATTTTTATTATATGCCAAACCTGAATTTAGAGCATATGAGCCAAAATGAAATATAAAATAATTTAAAATAATTATGGAGAATTTTATTTATTATACTGGTCGAAACCCTAACTAATTTTGTAGAATATAATAAGTACAAAGTATAAATTACAAAAAACCGATACTTTATAGAATTATTAAAAAAAAAAAAAACGGTTATTAGGGAAGATATTTATGAATCTAACTATGATGGCTGATTACTTTCCCATTCTTCTTCTTCAGCCTGTAAAGACAAAGGAGTAGCGGTCTTTCCTTTTATTCTCATCGCTCTGACAGGTGTATGAGATATAATTCGTCAATCTTACCCATGTACGTCCATATTTCTTGAAACATGGGAAGAATAGAAACATCCCCCTCGTAAAAAATGGAAAATTTCAGAGTGGCTTTTTTTTCTTTTTAATTCGTCCCTTCTGTGGTGTCTGCTGCGGTTGGAATTCCTTGGCTGAGGTGTGGCTAGCGCCGCCACCTGTTGGTGACAAGCTGAATTTGCATTCCACCTCATTCAGCCTAGCTCGGTCATTCTTTTCTTGCAGATTAAACAGTAGTTACAAAAATTAAGTTTGGATTAAGAATAGAAACAGTAATTTCTATTTTACATTCAACATGAGGATACATTGTACAGTTGCTAATTTTGATTAGGGATGGCAACAGTCAGGCAAACATAAGAATATAAATGTACTTTATTTTTTTTTTCATTTGCTCTTGGAGACATATCGTAAAAAAAAATCTTAGAAAAAACTTATTTCTTTCTTTAGGGTCAGTCTACAATATTATAGAAAATAAAAAGTAACGAATTCTAATCTTAAATCATTTAAATTTAGTATTAATTGTTAACCAAATGTAAAACTTAAAAAAAAGTAAATAATTTAAACAAAATATTTATGAATAGAATGAAATTATATTATCAGTATAATTATTATTTTTTCTACCTATGTTTGACAATAAGTATTTAATTGTTATATAATACGATCATTAAGAAAACTCATAAAAAATATCCGTTACGCAGGAGTTGTGTAGTTTAAGCAAATGCCATTAGTTTCATTAGATATAAATATCACAAAAGAATGAGAGCTGAAATGTTAAAAAATCATATTTTACTCCTGGAATATTTTGTATTTTTATTTTACAAATAAATAGATTAATAATAGCAAGTTTCTACTACAAAATATGACTGTTACAGAAAGATAATAACTATTATACTCGAGGTAACAGAAATTATTCCTAATTGCCTCAAAATTTTCAAATACTCTAAATGGGTTGTCGCAGTTAAGAAGAAGAAGAAGTGGAATAAACTGGGAAGTAATAAATTACCAGAACAGTCTTAAAGGAATAAATTTGTCTTAGTCGAATAAATTACTGGAAGAGCGTTAGTGTAAGAGCATGAATTGGACGGTGGGAGGGCTTCTGATAATGGTCCGAGTGCTTTAGTGATAAGCACTGGCGTATTATGGTATACCTTCTAAATATGTTTCCTTCGAGTGCCTCTTATTTTTGCAGATTTATCTACAGGTAATCAACATATTTACCTTCACATAATGGCATAACTATTCAAAATTTCTTCAACTCTTAAATGATCCTTTTAAGGAGAAAATAAATGTATGTTCTCTTGAAACAAAAAAAAAAAATGTAAATATATGTAAAACATTTCTAATCTATGCCCCCCAAAAAAAATGGGCGAATAAAAAGGTTTTATAGCCCTTATAAATTTAAAATTACAAAGGATTTTATATGTTTTAATTCTAGGATTTAACGCGTATCAATACTCCTTTTAAAGCATTCTTTAGGCTCGTTAAATCCTATTCGGCTTCTTCAGAAAGATTTAGTTCATTTGTTTAGAAGAAACGTGACACTGTCCTACGAAGTTCTCGTAATTTAAAAGTATTAGTAAAAATGTAAAATGAAAAAAGTTACAGCCGTCGAAACTACTTGTGAAAATATTATATATAAAGGAGAAGTTTTCTCTGACCAGCGAGGCGCTGTTTTGAAAATTTAGCAGTTGAGATACGATATTGAAAAGGAAGAAGGGCTCGAGGCCATTGATGGATATTAATGAGGTTCTGCAGGAAGCTGTTGAGTCAAATCCGATTATCAATACTCGCAAAAAATACTATTTGTCGCCATCTACTCATTATCCAAGAGGAAGATGAAACAGAGGAGTAGACTGGTCCCTCACAAACTTACCCCTCAGCAATGAGCTGAGGTTAGAATTTTTTTTTAATTTATTGAAAAACCCTTCTAATATGATATTTTACAGGAAGATTCTCATCTGCAATGAAAAGTGGGTTTACTGGCAAATTATGAATAAACATTGGTTGTTTGCGGTCAAACTACCCTTCCGGCTAATACAAAGAGGTAATTCAAAATGATCCCTGCTCTGTATTTTTTTTTTTTTAACTTTGGAGGTTTCATTAATCAAAAATTTGTTTCTGCAGATGGAATTAAATACGTCTTGATGATTAAAATGATCTTACAAAATAAAAACGAGAATGGAGAAGAAAGCAGGCAACACTAATATCGAGCTCAAGACCGTAGGAGAGAAACTTTTTAGTAAAATTGTTAAAAACATTCATAAATTTATATTTTTCTTAAACAAAGGGATGTATAATAATAATAAAAAAAGGCCGTTCTAAAAGCAAATATTTGATTTCTAATGCCTTTAAAATAAAATGCAATTGATACTCAAAGTATAGTCCATTTTAATCTATAGTGATCAGCTATCTGCTAGCCAATTGCTCGATCTTACACTGATACAATTCCTTTGGATGGCTCCAAAGGACTTTTTGGCCGCGATTTCGACTTCCATAAAATTATCAAATTTTTCTCCCTTGAAGAAAATGGGTCATGGATCGACACAAGTAGTAATTCGATGGTGCGAGGTCTGGACTAAATGGTGCATGAAGCAGGAAACCCATGAAGTTATTTATACTTTTATTTGGCTTGGCGGAAAATGTGTGGACGAGCATTATATTGTTGGAATAAATCTTCATTTTGATTGGTCATAGCATGATCAATTAGTGATTGGTCAACAACTTTGCTGACGACCTTTCCAGTTGTTCGCAGTAGAGGTCAGAATTCATAGAACATCCATAGTAAACAAGCAGTAACCGGAAACGGAGAGCTTGGAATATGGAAGTCATGTCACCTGGATTTCATGTTCAGTCATGATAATAATTCAAATTAAGATAATTAAAAATAAACATTTCTTTAAATTTGTCTTTTTTATATTTATCAACCTTGACCAAACCGTAAAAAAAAAAAAGTATTACCTAATTCTTCGTACAGATCTTCGATATGCTTGTGTAAAACAAATAATTATATTATAAGCCGTTTTATTAATTGCTTACTAATTAATTTATTAATTAATTACAATTAGTATTTTCTTCCAATAAATAAAAAAAGAATATGCTTGACGATTGTGGAGAATTATTTTCTTTGGTATCATGTGTACATATATATATANTATTAAAAAAATTTATATAATTTACATCTATTGGTATTACTAACAGTCCGTCAGATTGCACGTCATTATTTCAATTATTTATGTATTTACATGTTTAATAATAAAAACCCACCAAACAAATGTATTCACTAAACTCTATTTCAGAAATATTCAGAGATTCTTCCTTCAGAATTTTGAAAGTCATTTTTGTTGACCTTTCGTACATCTTGTGATAGAAAACTGAGGGTACATGAGAAATTGTTTAAGACAATATATATATATATATAGTTTTTCACGAACCATGTTTATCAGTTTCTCCAATAAAAAGTTGGTGAAGACGTCTCCAAATAAAAAAAAAGATGTAAAGGTCGTTAAATTATAATAACAAGAATAGTTTAATTTCTGTACCTAAATCTGCAAAAATTACAGCCCTATTACCACTTATATCAATGATATATCGCTATATTCGCGTATAGCTTAGAAACAAATGAAACATTGGTCCATCACACTTTGCGTTCGAGTCACAAATTTATAAATAAATTAGTCTGTCCTGTAATATAAAATTTTTAAATAGATTATTGATCTATGGATAGCTTTTAATTAATTTTCTTAAGTGGTGAAAATGTTTGATTTGAATTATATTATTTAAAATCGTAAAATAGTAAAATATAATACTTTAATGTAAAATTTTTGTTTTATCTTTTAATTAAGAAAAATTAAACTTGTATTACATTTTAGTGCCTGAAAGGGAATCAAAATAATTTTTTTTAAAGAAATTTCCTTAAAATAGGCGAAGAAAGAGGAGAGCAGAAGGATGCGGATAATCGGTATTGGGGATCGCTGTGACCGAGTAGCTGTTCCTCTGAAAGGCGATATGGCCCTATCGACGTCAGTCATTAGCCCCCGCTGTTTGAGAAATTAACACGGCCATTATGGAGCTGTTACTGGCGATAACCGTGCTCTTTTACCGTTACTCAATCCCTGTGATCGGAGCTTATCGCTCCTCGGGATTAGGCCCAAGGCCGGCAGAGTAATTTCTTCCTGTAACCTGCAAGGCTCCTTTAATGAACATTTACTAAATGGCTGGTTACAAATGCAATTAGTACAAAATAAATACAATTATGGCTTTATGGACTAGAAATAATGTAATTAATAGATTAAAAGACCAAAATTATTGGTTAAATTAAGCAGATCCAAAGATCCTGTGTTATGAAATTTTCAGCAAACAAATAAGTTGTCGTAGTTTTTTTATGTTAAACCTTTCTAAAGAAATTTTTATGAATTTTTTTTTCAATGTTAGGGATATATATTTATTATATATTAAAAAAAATGAGCTAACAAGCTTTGTATTAGGGATAGAATATATATTTCATTCATGTAA
>KZ806882.1:186233-204382 GCA_000696205.2 Oncopeltus fasciatus
TATGTATAGTATATATATATATATGGGGGTTAAAATAAAAGAAATATGAATTATTTAAAGCAAACATTATAAATATGCACTGAGCTTAGAGTAATTCGCCGAGATTTTCAAAAGGCTTAACGCCGCGTATCCATCTCGTAGCATGGGGCTTTATTCTCCCTTTTTCACCCCCTACCACCCCCTCTCTCCCACCACCACTGAGTGCGAGTCCCCTTACTCCCCCCCGCACTCACCCTCACAGCTTCCTGTATTAATATGTTTATTCATTCTCATTTTTTTATAAACCGTACGATGATTTTTTCCCTCTTTTTATTCCTTTTTTTTCTGTCTGTGTGTGTGTGTGAATATGAGAGTGAGAAGGAGTGACGGGCAGTGAGCTCTGCCATAGAGGGATAAAAAGTCTACTTCATTCGCCAGTTTCACGCTTCGAGTCTGTTAGCGCATTTCCCTCCCTTTTCAGATCCCCCCCCCCCCAAACCCTGGTCCTCTTTTCTTTCCGGTTTTGTTTGATACGTTTCCCGGAGGGATGATTGATTCCGGAGAAAGGGCCCATTATGTGTTTGGACTTTGCACCCTCGAGAGGGTGAAGGGGTGGTTACTACGTATCTTCCTTTCGAAACAGTAGAATGCAGATCCCACCCCCTTCCGCCCTCCCCGTAGGAATCTGACAATACAAGGAAATATGAAAAGCCCTATCCAAGAGAAGCTCAAAAATACCTCAGCAAGAGGGGAAGGAAATTATTAATTTTTTAATTAGTACTTTAATTAGAATACACTTGCGCGAATATTAATTTTTTTAATAATACCTAATAAAACACAAATGAACCATTCATTAAAAATAGAAACGAATGGAGATGTTTTCTATTTCTTTGAAAATTATATGCAAATCCTTTATAAGCAATAAACAATAAAAAAAAACATAATAGGGAGAGATAATAAAAGAAGATCGAAAAATAACATTACTATAAATTAATTAGGAGGTATAATTTCAATTATACAGACACACGTACGTACAAATGAAACTACACATAGATATAAAGTCTTAAATTAAACTCCAGACTTAACCGAATTATATTTTTGAATTCAGGTAGAATAAATGATGAAATACATAAATATATAATACAAATAGACTAAAATTGCTATGTAATGTCATAGTGTATTACAGACTACAGATTACTCACATATTAAAATTAAAATATATATATTTCAGTCTATTAGAGCCATCATAGTCTTCAAAAATTTTGTTTTTGTGCATTAGATGATAAAAAATGTATTCTACATATTGTTTGCCTATTTACCAACTTACTTAAATTATTTAATTACAATATATTTTTAATATAACAAATGAATATTTATAACAAATAAAAATGAATATAATCTCGGTTCATCCACTTATATATACTAGTTTTTATTAAACTAACGGCCAACAAAGGAATAATTATATTCCTAGTTATGCGGATAACAGTTATAATTTAATTGCTTTATTTTATGTTTTGATATTGAGTTTTATCACACAAATGCTATCTCATCACATGTACGTAAGTATGTCTGAACATTTATACATATGGAAATAAAGAACTGACAGAAAAAATTCAAATAACTTTAAAAACAATATACGGTCTGCATACTTATATTAGATAAACTTTCAGGTTATTTTTTTAAAATACTTTCATTTATTGTTTCATAAATAATTTATGCTAAAGAATGTTTGGATCGTACTTTTAGATTTCATAAATATAATAGCAACCATTAATTTATCAGTAAATGAGCAAGTCGTAAAATTGGAAATGACAAGCGGGATTTTGAAGACCTAGAATTTACAAATGGCTGTATCTTCTCTCTCTCTCTCGGAAATGAAGACAATTCCCGATAACAGGAAATATATAAATATGGATGTTGTCTCTGTCGATTAGGGTGGCTTCCCCCCTCTCCTCCAGAAATTCCTCCTTTGTATTCGGGAAGACTCTCGTGATCCCGAGGGAACTTGGGAGAGAGTTCTCGGCTATTAACATACAAATGAAAAAGAAGCCCCAAGATTTGCCTGGGACTCCGTCAGCTCCCGAGGGAACTACCTGTCTTCCTCCCTGTCCCGTTGAGGACATCTCCCAGGAGACTCCTCTATTCCTGAATAACACCCATCGACTTGACCGTCGGGATTTGACGTCAAATCCTCTATCCCGGACCGTTTCCTAGTCATCAAACAATGTCTTGAAATATACATCAAAACTAAGATTTCATGAATATTTATATCAATGAATAATATGTTTGTTATTTTATTATAACAAAATTTTAATAACAAAATGTTTTTAAAAAAAACATCTTCCGAGAAAGAGGAATTTCAACAGACGAATGAGATGTGAGTGTTTGTCTATAATTAATTAATTATTTAATTTAAATATGTACTTATTGAAAGGGAAGTTATAGCCATTTGAATTGGCGGATAAAATATTTACATAATAAAAATCATTGGTATATTATTATTGATTTGGTTTTAAATTACTGACTTTGTACGCTAGGAGACATTTTAATCTTTTGAAGATTGTTTATACACTTTGCAAGGTTAGCAGAGATTTGTATCGATCAACCAACATATGAAAAAAATTTTCCTCAATGTGTATACAAATGCGTGTACATATGGCAGGTATTGATCCCTGAGGTCTAGCTATGTGCATGAAAGGTCCACATGAGACTGTTGAAGATCTCTCCAGTTTATAAAGCCCACTAATAAAATAAACTATACATAAGTATATTTTATAGTATAAGTATGTATAGTATATATATATATATATACATATATATGCGTGTGTGTGTTTGTGTATAATAAAATTAAAAACAAAGATTAGTGAAGGTAAGAAAGTCCAAAGATAAACAATGGAATTGTTAATGATAATATGTAGTCATGATTAAACAATATAATATAAAGTTATGTTACCAAAATAATTTGTTTAAACTTTAATAATATTTAATATGGAATTATTAATTTTAATATTTTGAATATAACAGTAAAATATTCAAAATACTTTCTAAAAACAACTATACGTCCATCTATATTTAGTTATTTATTTACCTTGTATTAATGACATCTTAATCAGAATTTGTTTAACTATTTATATACATAATATACAGACCAATGAGAAATCAGATAGCGTTTTAGTCAGTTATTAATTTTGTATTCTATGGACAAAGGACATCTGCTCTATGGGGAACAGGAAAAGTTGGAATTCCAAATATTATCAGATATCATTAGGTAAAAATATACTTAGTGTCAAAAGTAGTTGAAGCAAAACAAGTATATTCCTTCAAAAGTGTGGCTGTATTATTATAACAAATTATCAATATCCTCTATCAGCCAAATTTTTAAAATTCTAATTCTAAAATTCATGAGTTTATTATAGATGAATATATAACTGAATCGTCGCTGTTCAGTTTTGTTTTTCTTTAATTCAAAAAATTAGAAAAGATTATAACCATAAGTTAAAGCAACTATTGATGTGATATCTATGCTTATCTGTGTGTACAAATGAGTTTGTTAGTGATTCCGCTAGAGCTCATGGCAGTGCACTTCCTTATCTCACTTGTACGTCATTTTCAACCTTCTCTTCATGTTATTCCACATACGATATATAGACCCACTTATTGCTACGGCCTCCATACTGTAAGGACCTATGCTATTGTCCCGTCACGCTAAAGTAACTTGTTACTTTTACATTTGATGTTTCCTTGTTTCCTATAATAGAAATTATCCAGACATCAGTTGTCAAATTTCGCTTCTCAAAATAAATAATTTACGGAGGTTCAAAAAATTACAAGACTTGCAGATTTCTAATAATAATACTTCTTTTACTACATTTTTTAAACTCGCGGAACGGGCATTGATTCAGTATGTAAAAGTGTTTTTTTTTTTGTTTTTTTTCCCATATCTGCAATAATATTTATTCCCATGTACTGGACATTTCATAAATTGTGGGTATTTAAAGGAGATTGAAAAGTCTCTATAGATTACTTGCTTATTTTTTCGTTTTGCAGTTCAAAAAGATCAAATTTATTTTTATTCAAAATTCCAAATTCGTTTACAAAAAGCCAATTAGGTTTATATTTAATACACTGTTTCTATCTATTATGTATATGAATTAAATTAAACATTATTTATTTTTCTGTGGAAATAAGGATAAGAAATCAAAATCAAGGCTTTTAATTGAGGATATTTCTTTTTTTTTTTTTTAATTCAAAAGCTGATTGGTAATAATCCCTTTTAATTAAATCTGAATAATTATGACCGAGAAATCTCTCCGTCTGATATATTTTTATTTGCCTCCGGAGACAAACCAAAACAAAGGGAACAAAAATTATCAGCGGTTATCGCAGAAGCAGCAGGAGGGGGTGGGGGGGGGGAGGGAGGCATGCATTAACATACAAATGAAAAACGGACAAACAGGTCCCAGGAGTAGGGGTAATCTGTAGGGGGATGAGTCGTCTGTGCGATTACCCCATCTATCTCTGCACGGGAGAGAGTGGGGGTAGCAACCAGCCCGAGGGGGCGGCCACGACAAACAGATAGAGAGGAAAAATGGACACGGATACACACATATATATGTATATATATACAAAAAGAGCGAGAGGGAAAAAGAGTGGGATCACAAAGACACTTAATTACCGCACCGAGAGGTTTGTGAGAACATCAAAGAACAAAGACAATTTTTGCGACCCCCCCCCTCCCACTACTACATCACGTTGGACTGTTTTAAATGTTGTTTTTCATGGGCCGGTACGAGGCGAGTTTCCCAAAAACAAACAAATGGCAGAACACTTAAAAAGAAATCTCCTGGGAACGACTGGCCTGATGGTCATGGACTTTTTCCCCCTCCCTTTATCATTGAATTGAGGAAGGGATATTTTTTGAAACGAAATTATGATTCACCAGAGACTCTTGAACAGATTTATACTCTTATATTATTATGTTCTATTAGATATATATTTTTTATTGCGTTGATTAATAATTTTGGAAGATAATTAAATAAATATATCAGAAACTCTAATAAAAATTTTAATATCAATAATGATATTAATAGCCTAAACTAGGAGAATTTTAATATGAAAAATACATAAAAAATATTTTTAATTAAATTTTCAAGTTTTAAAGAATAACGCGTATTTTTGAGAGTTTGACTGGACCACTTGTTCTTTTTTTAAATTGTTACTCAACTCCTAATTAGGCTTTTACAGAAACCCTTTGAAATAATTCATTTTTGGTTTTTATCTAATGAAAGGAAGGGCTAGGGGGAGGCTAAAATATTGTGCTCGTATTATTGTGTTGTTATTTTGGGTGAAGTAAAATTTTACAGAATTTTCTAATGAAGAGGGAAGTGTTGAGGATTCGGTCATGGTTGTTGAAGAATTTAAAATTATTTTGTTACACTAAACGTATTTATTTTAGCCAACATTTCGGCCTTCATCAGGGCTGAATATAAAAAATAAACATACAAAATGTTATAGAAACAAGTCTATATGTGATAATCTAACAAAGAAATATAAAAGAAAGTATGAAAACGCGTGTAAACGACTATATAAAATACATACGGTACTGGACATATGTATGCAAAGAAAAAAAATTATTAATAATATTCTAAGTGTAAGATACAAAATAGGGTTATGGGTAGAGAGAGACTCGTTCTCAACTGAGTCTACATTTTTCTTTGTTAGATCATCATACATAGACATGTTTCAATATTATATTTATGTTTATTTTTCATATTCAACCCTGATGGCCTGTAATTCAGGCCAAAATGTGGACAAAAATAAAAACTTTTTTGATTAAAAATTAGTTTTTAATTGTTCAGTTAATATGACCGAAATCCTGACAGTCCTCTCTTCATAAAACTTGACTGTCAACAATTTATTTTCATAGTAATTTTCTAGAGTTTGAATTCCAAATTTTTTTAATGAAAAACACTTAAATAAACAATGGAATTGTTAATGATAATATGTAGTCATGATTAAACAATATAATATAAAGTTATGTTACCAAAATAATTTGTTTAAACTTTAATAATATTTAATATGGAATTATTAATTTTAATATTTTGAATATAACAGTAAAATATTCAAAATACTTTCNTATAAAGGATGAAGGAGTTGTTCAGTTTGAACATATCCTTTAAATGATGATAAAACTATTATTGTGTTGATGTTATTTTTCATGAGGAACTGTGATCTGCACATCTAACTGCGAATAACAGGATTGGGGTAATGTGCCTGCACGAAGGATCCTCCGATAGTTGAGAGTTTCTGAAGAGGCCCCATTTAAATTAATATTCTTCTTTGTATATTGTTCAGAAAATTAGAGCCCCTCCCCCCCCACTGTTCAAACATACAGAGCCCCCCTAATTTGCATAAATTTGAATTTCAGATCCTCCACACTGTTGTAATGTCTCGATGCTTTTAATACGTCCAATAGCCTGTGAATTTTTATGAGAGTTCTACTACAAACATTCTGACAAATAGTGATTTTTTAAAAATTTTTAGTGCAAGGGAACAGAATAAAAAATCTAATTGTCCCAGCCAGGACTCGAACCTGGATCTCCTGCTATCCAGGCCGGTGCATTTACCAATTATGCTACCGGGACAAGTTTCATAAGTTATTAAATTCCCGCACTAGTGTCGAGAGTCTAACATCCGAGGCAGACGAATATATTGTCTTATGCCCGGGGGAGCTGACAATGTCAAGCGGTTTAAATGACTCTTAAAATTGTAAATTTTAACAATTTTTAGTGCAAGGGAACAGAATAAAAAATCCAACTATCCCAGCCAGGACTCGTTATAATATTTATAAAATTAAAATGTAAAAGTAAATAACGAGAGTCATTTAAACAGCTTGACAATGTCAGCTCCTCCGAGCATAAGACGATATATTCGTCTGCTTCGGAGGTTAGACTTTCGACACTAGTGCGGGGAATTTAATAACTTATCCGGCTCTCCCGGTATTGTAAATTGGATATGCACTTGGCTGTGACAGTTAGATTTTTTATTCTGTTCCCTTGCACTAAAAATTCTTAAAATTTATGTGGGATTAAATACCGCAAATAAAAAAATGTATAAAAGTGGTTTATAGTTATTTTGTGTTTATTCTTATTTCTGGCATATGGTTTTAGCAGAATTTCTTATGGCAAAACAAATACCACACTCTAAAGAAAAAATAAAGTCCGAGAAAAATAGTACGTGTATATAATGTGCTGAAATTTAGTTAAATCTACCAATATTTTTATCTAACTGTCTATCTTTACGCGTTGTTGGGTTCTTTTCTTTTTACATTTAATTTTTAAAATAAATATTACAATTTAAAAACTGTTATACATCCTTACAATACAAGAGTAAATTTATTTATCAATAAAATCTGAATATTTACACCTGTTAATTTAAGAATTTATACATTAATAATAATGAAATATATTTTATCCATCACATTTATTAAAATCATGGATTTCTTAAGAGGAAATACGAACAAAAAGGAGTAAACTCGGATGAAACAAACGCGCGATAAAGTGAGAGAGAGAGAGAGAGAGAGAGAGAGAGAGAGAGAGAGAGAGAGAGAGAGAGAGAGAGAGAGTGGGTGGGAGAGGGAGAGAGATTTCTCGTGCAAATTCAGCTATTAAGTAAAGTTTTGTATTTGCGCATATACAATTGTCAATGGGATTTTTCCTGCAACAATATTAAAGAAGAATACGCCAAGAGGAAACTAAACACAAAGCCAGTACATTGTTGGATATTCTTGAGGGAGGTATGGAAGGATTTTGCGTACAATCCTCTCTCTCCCTGCAGGGACACAAAGACAAACCAAACCTCCCATTGGACGGAAGCTGGGATAGGAAGGGCTCTATACCGATACTGGAATGTGTACTTCCTCTGGGAAGGTAGAAGGGATACAAGGGATGAGGGGGGGGGGGAGACCGCATAAGTAAGAGATTACTTCCAGCAGTAGTGTACAGAGTGCAGCACATGCATTGTTTCTCCGAGTGGCCGCTAGGGATCGCTCTTCAGAATCCCGCGTAATCCCTGATGCAGCGCTGTATAAGCTCGTCCCGATCGCTTCCTCCACGAGGCCACGAGGGGCGCTATCTCTCCCCACATTTTAATAACGGCCATTTGCATAGGAATAATATCTCCCTTGGTTTTCTTTCTCAGACCTCAGCCTTCCCGCAAACCACCCTTGGTATCCCCCAACCCCTGGTTATTCCGTTTTGAATTTCATTACATGAGAGTAGGGGTTGCTGAGGCATACGCCTTTCCCTCCACAGTCACTGAGTTTCTCCCCCCCCCCCCTAAAAAATAAATAAAGCAGAAATAATAACGAGTGTGCATGGCTTTTTGAGAATACATACACCAATGTAACCATTGAATATGGTGACATGAGTTAAGATGGGGGTATTGTCAGTCAGTTGCGGGTTCCATACACTTGAATGAGATAAAAAAAGTTTATCACACAGGAGCTACATAATAGAAATCTCAGACCGTTTCCCCTTTTCAATTCCAACATAGGGAGCGACTTAGCTTAAAATGTTTAAAAAAGATACAAAATATGCAAAACATTTAGCATTTATTAGAGATTTGCCAGTATGGGAAAAAAAATCGGCTTAAAACTTGTTATATTTGTAATTTTATAATCTTTGCCTAAAGAATCGGATAAAATAACGCTAGATTTATAATTATACAACATATAAAAATTGAATATTTTTTCTATAAACCATTCTTTAACGCAATGTCGCAAAATAGCTAAATTTTATTAGCACCAGCCTTTTAGCGATAAGTGTGATTGAGTGTTCAAATATAAATAATTCTTCATCTCCTAAGTGATTTCAAAGTAAGTATCCTTTTTATTTAAAAAAAATATGTTACTAAAAAACAACGGTATAGTTTCAGTATATAAAATTTAATTTACATAACATGATTTCTAAAGTCAATTAATAAATATGAAGCTTACTAAAGATTGAGAACGAAAAATGCCTAACTCCCTACTTTAATTATTGTAATTCATGATAAAATAGTAATTATATGGAAAACTTCCCACATTTAATAAATAATATAAATAAAATCTAGACATACCAAACGCTTTTTTTTCTAAGTTATACTTGAGATATCACAGTCCTTGATTTTGTTTCTTAACTGTTTATGAATGCCCTAAATTATGGAAAAAATCAATTTCAACTGGTAAATATTTAAAAAAAATAAATTTGATTAATTATAGAACAAAATGTATGAAAAGTTAAAAAATGAATATTTTATAACGAGTTTTTGAAATCTCAAAAATCAGTTACTATCCAATTTTCAAACTAAATTTTCATATTTAATTAATTATTCGTTATAATATTTTATTTTGTATAACAAGTATATAGAGCTATATTATTTTAAATATTCCTTAAAAGTAAGTTTTAAGGCTCGACGCGCCTTTATAAAAATTAAACAATCATTTTTCATGTAATATTGTAATTTATATTGATATAATCGGTTGTTCTTTAAAAGTATAGTTTTGAATTATTCTCCATTCAAGAAGTATACAAATCCAAGACTGGCAGAGCACGGGCTCCTCTTTCGGTAGGAAGGTAAAATGAAGTTGGCTCAATTAAACTTTTAGAAGTAAAGCAAAATTAATAAATAATAACATTAGCATTTTTTTTTCGCCAGAGAAAGATGGGGATAGATAAAGAGAGACAAAGTATGAGAAGGACAGAGTGGGAAAGAGTGATGGGAAGGAGGGAGAGAGAGAGAGAGTTAGTGAGAGTCAAGGTAACCTCAGGTAGATCAAGGGGAGGTTACAGGCCTGTGTCAGCTGATCATTAAAGACAGGGAGGTTTCATTTAGACGCGGGAGGTTACCCGGCTAAGCCCCCTTCCCTACCCCTTATTAAGGATATTTTCTAAGCGCGTTACAGATCACTTAAGCTCCCCAGACAAGCCGTAAATCCTTCAGATTCCCCTTCTTTCTTATTTACTTTTAATTTTCTAAGTGGCCCCTTTTATCCAGATAATTGATCCCTCAACCCCTCCCTCAAATATATATATATATCTATACACATTTATATTACAAGGACTTTAAGTATTTCTGTCCTTGGAAAGATAAATTATATCCCTCGGTGTAGGGAAGGGAAGAAGGCATTCATTGGAGGATAGAGGAGGGAGGGGGCGAAGAATGCCCAAAAGAAACTTGAGGGGGCAAGGAATCTGAAATACTCTTGAAAAGAGGTTGAAACAGAAAACTTAGAAATATCATCTTTATAATTCAGGGAATTTCATCAAAAGTGTTCAAACAAATAGCTACTTGAAGGTATTTCTAGAAATCAAACTTTGAGAGATCGCTGTATTTCTTTATGAATAATACAGCTCTTATTTATTTTTAATAAAAGCAGCGAATGAAAATTATTTAAGCTAAAATTGTTTTATTAGTTCTTTGTATTTATTAAATAATGAAACCATTATTATAATTATTACAGAAATATATATGTAATAAATCTAAGTACATTAATAATAATAACAGAAAAAAACTAAAAAAAACTATGTTTGTTTTTTTCCGACCAATGGATCACTTCGTAGCTGAAATCTGATTTACAAATCGTAAAAATGTTTTTTGTGTGTGTTTTATGTTTTTACCTAGGTTATTTTGACATTTAGTGTACGTGTGTGTGTGAGAGAGAAAGGTAAAGAAAGAGCAAGGGAAGTGCAACATAAAATATTACATAAAATAAAGTTATATATCTATCCCAGCCTGGACTCGAACCTAGATCTCCTACTTTTCGGGCCGGAATGCTATCCATTGCACCACCGGGACGAGGTAGATAACTTATTAAATTCCCCCCTCAATAGCGAGAGCCTAACCCACGAGAAAGGCGAAAACATCGTCGTACACTCGATTGAGCTGACATTGTCAAGCTATTGGTCGACTCTCGCCATTTATTTTTTTAATTTTTCTATAAAAAATATTTATTTGGTTGTGGTATATTATCCCATATAAATTTTAAATAATTAATGAGAGGGAATTTTATTCTATTCCCTCTCATTAATTGTTTAAAATTTACGTAGGATAATAAACCACAACCAAATAAATATTCATAAAATAAAGTATTACATTACACCCTGGGCGATTTTCTTTTTTTACTTCGGAAAAGTATAATAAATTATAAATAAGCAATTTATTTTAGCCACGCATTTCTACTATCCAAGATATATAAATGTGCCGTCGAATGCAATTACACGTGCATATTTAACAAATTGTCACTGTCAAATGCAGACGTAGAATTTACCCACCCACCCTATCTACCCACCCCTTCACACATGACCGTTCTATACATTTCGGCAGAGTGTCATGGTCCCATTGGGTTCTTTCAACCCTTTTTGGCGTGATAACACATTTCGACGTCTCCCCAAAATGAAATGCAGATAAGCCTGTCCCGGTTCAGTTCCACCCTTCCCTACCATGCATATGGCAACTCTCAATTCAACAAAATGGGTTTCATTAATTTTTTTTTTCAAAAATTTATAAACCGAATTTATAGCAGATTATAAGAGACTACAATGTGCATTACAGTAGTACTAAGTCCTGACTTCCGTGGTCATTTTGTATTTTGGGAATAGTCGCTTCAGGTGAATGAACTCGATTATTCATTTGATTTGATTACATAAAAGCCTCCCTGGAACACAGAGGAATATGTATTCATGAACAATGCACTATTCCACTCCATCGTAACATACGGAGAATTAAATGCAGCGTATAGTTTGACATAGACTACGTTTTTGGAGAGCACCTCCATTTATCTCTCTCGGTCTATCGTAATTAAATTTGATAAATACACTATGGAATTTGTAGGATTTTGTTTAATATTATAGCCTGCTTCATTTGAGTGTGATAACCAAACGAAACTACAATCTACAATTTGAAGTGGGGAATATAAACTTTTAATCCTTAATAATTATTTACTAATTTTTTCTCAGGAGTAATGTTATTATCATACCTTCTGTAATCCGTCTTCATTGGTTTCTGCAAACCATCTTCTGTTGGCGAGCGCTTTCTGACATTATCCGAATACATGTGTTCACTGTCACTGTCTGTATTCAACTGAGCAGTGATTTGCACTTTTGCAAACCAATGAAGGCGGATTGCAGAAGGTATAATAGTTTTATATTCATTGGTAGTTATAATAACCTTTTAGTAAAGTTATTAATTATAATTAATGAAAAAGGCCAAATTTTATTTTAATCTTAAAATTTCTCTATGACCTATAACTCTTGAGCATAATTTGAGATGATGGCTGTTTCTATACACTTGTATATATATTTTACGAAAGTAAGATCATGGTAATGTTTATTTACAACTAAGAAGTAGTGATAATGTAGACCTGTAATGAAGATTTGTCTCTAAACTCGATTATTTGTTGTTTTTTATCAGTTTAAAAAAATTGATAATGCTTACCTAATTTCAGCTGGACGGTCTGATATCTCTCGCCCCTGAAACACACATATGCACATATTTTAGAAAATTAATATTTAATATGCTAGAAAGGTTGCAATAAAGAAAGAAATAGAAGTTTTATTCTTGGACTTTAGTCCCCTTGAATGACAAATAGGTAACAGCTGACAGTTCAGCTGATTCTTACCTATTTACAATAATGAAATTAAAAGTACTAATGATCAATCAACTAATAACATAAAATATTTTCAACCGAACCATTGCAATATTTACAAATTTTTGAACAAGTAAAGAAAGTAGGAGAAATAAATATTAAAAGAACAAAAAGCAAGATATAAATGGCTTGATAAAAATAGGTGCTCAAAAAGAAAATGAGTGCTATGCAAGAAAAAAATATTAAACTCAATCATCTTCGTAGTTATGATAAGAACAGTGTCTAATGGAAAGGTTGAGGTCACTGATATAGGTAGAGAACAGGGTGGCAGAGATCTTTTGAGTCCTACGGGACCCCAGATGTAATAGGAAGAGGGAAAGATAAAGGTCCTTCGGGGATAGAAACAACTTGGGTTCTGCCTGATAGGAATGAATGAAACCAAAGAAGGGAATTATTAGATAATTTTAGTTGGGGTTCGGTCAAGGTAGATAAAAAATTTAAAAAAATTGTTTGCAGATAATCTTTAAAAAAATACACTTTTGTTAAATTTATATTTTTTTTTTGATCTACCGTGACCGAAACCCATATCAAATCATTTATTAATAATATCTGCGGACAAAAACTCTCCATTTGAACCAAAGTAGGGTATTGTTGGAGAAGGAAAGGTGTTTAAGTCTAGAAAGCAGACGGGAGTGATCAATCGCATCAAAGGCTTTTGAGAAATCAAGGAGAACAAGGATTGAGATTTTTCTTTGATCAATTGCAGCTTGGATGTCTGAGGTTATTTTTAGGAGAGCAGTCTGGGCAGAGAAGCCAGGGCGAAAATCTGATTGGAAAGTATCTAGGAACTTTGCATTTTCCAAGAAAGAGGACATTTATTTCTGTACCAACTTTTCTACATGTTCTAAGGTTGATGTTAAATCCTTTTTTTTTCTTAATAAAACCTACATGTTTAACATAACGACCCAATGTTTATGTGTGAAGAAGTAAGAGGTGGTGCAGATTTTTTTCTCTATGCTTCTGTTTTAATGGCCCACAGGATTCCTGGTACGCTCTGGGAACACCCAGACCTAAATGAATACCAACCTTTCAACATTTAGTGGGAATTAATCATGTGAAAAGAAACGATTGATGACATCACAATGTGTATTTTCACAGTGGGAATGAGTGTGGGTGAAAAAGATGGGATTGACAAACTAACATTTCTCTAATGCTTCTTTATTTATTTATTTATTTTTTTGTAAAGGCGACTTATAAAATATATATCAAATAAAGGAGGAGTTCATCATACAAAAACGGAATAAATATAATAGGTATTTCATTTGGTTGTGGTATTTTATCCCACGTAAATTTTAAACAATTAATGAGAGGGAATAGAATATAAAATCTATCTGTTCCGGCCAGGAATCTAACCTAGATCTCCTGCTATCCGGGCCGGTGCATTTACCAGTTATGCTACCAGGACGCGCTAGATGTCCCATTCAATTCCCTCTACACTAGCGAGAAGGAGCTGACATTGTCAAGCTATTTTTTATTCTATTCCCTCTTATTAATTGTTTAAAATTTACGTGGGATAAAATACCACAACCAAATAAAATATTTATAAAGAAAAATAAATTAAATTAAATAAAGTAAATGACGAGAGTCGACAAATAGCTTAACAATGTCAGCTCCTTCGAGTACAAGACGAAGTTCTCGCCTTTCTCGTTGGTTAGGCTCTCGCTAGTGTAGAGGGAATTGAATGAGAAATCTAGCGCGTCCTGGTAGCATTACTGGTAAGTGCACCGGCCCGGATAGCAGGAGATCCAGGTTCGATCCTTGACTGGGAAAGATAGATTTTTTATTCTATTCCCTCTCATTAATTGTTTAAATATAATAGGATTTAATTTAATCAAAATTATAATAAAGCTATTTTACTAACTTGCTGAAACAAAGTTGTCTTAAACTAATGATCTGAAATTTAAAAAAAATTGTATGTTTTTTTTCACATATTAATTTGGTAAAATTCATTCAAAACAATATAAAAAAAATATGAAAAGCAACTTAAGTTAAAGCAATATTTTAAGTTTTATTTTGCGGTTTTGTTCCTCAATCTACGATTGGGGTGTTTAAATTTCCCACATTAGGCAGATATTCTCCAGCAATGAAATTCGCTTTGTGCAATTGGTGTTTAAAATTGTACCTACTTTTACATATTTCCTCCTTCCACACGCCGGTGGATAAAAAAAAAAAAAAAAAAAAAAAAAAAAAAAAAAAAAAAAAAAAAAAAAAAAANAAAAAAAAAAAAAAAGTGAATGTCTTTGGCGCATCTATCACCTCAGATCCCCTAGGAAAACATTTGTCCTATGGGACTAGCCAAAGAGATATCTATTTAGTTTCAGATTATCATACGTAAATAAACTACATTATCAAGCACAGACTTATAGTAGTTGCATTCGTAAACCTCTTCACAAGTTTTTTTTTTTTATGTTACGAAACGTAAACATGGAAAAACTACATTTGTCACTGTTACATATTTAATAAATGTTGGGAATTCAAATAACATCCCTTATTTTCGACCAATTTCAGACATTGTAACTCTGTCTTATAATTATGTATGTATATGTATGTATTATCTTTGCAATATATATTTTGAGCTGAGAAATCCGCGTAATAAAGTAATATCGTCATATAGAATAGTTATGGTAAATCTGCTAAAACACACACAAACGTGCACGTACTCCATAAGTGGTACATATAAAAAAATGTATATATGATTTAGAAAAACTGCAGAAATACCGTTTTAGTTCGAGTCATCTAAAGATTCGATAATTCACATTCGTTGAGGGATATAAAAGAGGTCTGGAATCCAAGTTTTTTTGAGAAGAAAAAAAAATATCGCCGAAAAATAATGGACGACTAAATTAAAATGAAAAACAAAAGGGGAAGAGGAAGGGAAATTGTAGAGGGCGCTATTGGAGGTGAGAAATATTTAATATCTTTGGAGGGGATGGGATTGAGGAGGCTGGTCCACTTGTGGGCCAATTCACTCTCTCAAACAGTCCTTTTCGAGTGGTTGGCGGGGAGGGGGAAGGCGGTGAGGGAGGGGGGATTGGTGTTCTATCGAGAGAGAGAGAGAGAGAGAGAGAGAGAGAGTGCGAGAGTGAGAGAGAGTTCTCCTATATCCCTCCCTTTCTAACAAGTCACTGTCTATCGCTCTCTCACGCTCTTTACAATCACTCGCGAAAGAAGTCTCGCTCTCCAGTCTCCATATTACGCTCATGTTTAATATAAAACTTTGCGAGAAGTCACTCTTACTGGATTATGCATCCTCCAGGCAGAGGTTCCAGGTTCAAAGTTTACAGCGCACAGTAAGTTATTTTCTTTCTTCCTGTGCTTCTGTTTGTAAAAAACTGAGGTGTGCTCGTGAGGAACGAACAGCTCTAATCAGGTACCGTTCTTCATTGAGAAAAAATCAGGCGACCAGAACGGTGTGCTGATCATAAGAGATGTCTAGTGTGCAGTGGGTTGAGAATAAATACATCCTTGACATGTATTTCCCCCCCAGGTCAATATAGCCTTTCGCGAAATGTTTCAAAATAATTATTATTCAGAATTTGTAACAAATTCATATGCAATTTTAAATATATTCCACAACGACTTGCTATTAGAAATGACAATATGACGCGACTTAGTTAGAGATAAGAAAAATATGATCCATGTTTATGCATATTTGACTGTATGTACTCTAGCGTCCGCAATGTTTTAAATAATGAAACTACTACTTACAATTATTTGTTTACCGTAAGGGGTTGACATAAAAGGATAATATTTAGTAAAAAAAAAAGTTTAATGAGTCATAAAATCGCGTACAGTATTAATTACTAAAAAATACACTCTTTACAATGGCAGTAATTAACTTCTACTGGGCAAAGTATATAATCTTCCAAAGATCGCAGTCAATAATGAAGTAATATAAATTACTTTTACAAAAATTTATGTCAGTACGTAGTAATTATAATATACCAAGTAATTTATACAGAATAGATATATTAATTACAATGAATAAGTTATATATATTCCTAATGAATAAGTTACTCATATTTGGGCGTGAATAAGGATGTTCGAGTACACAACCACAAAAATATATAATATTTCTTAATTATTTATAGTATCCAACGGATCCAGTCCTTTCAATCCAAAGCCTTGAGAATAATTGCAAATGCTCCCTCTTACGTATCCAATTCATCCCTTCACCACGATCTTAATATCCCTTTTGTTCAAGACTTCATTTCTTCCCGCTTCATCCTTTTCCACAATAAACTGCCATACCATCTTAATCCACTAGCACAGTCCACTCCAAGTCTTCCTACTCCAACCCCTACAACCCTCCGCGACGACTTAAACGAAGATGGTGACCACCTGGGGACTTAATCTGTAAATAATTTGAGAGTGGTGTCACTGGTCACCTCCTCTCGTCATGTGACTTTCAATAATGTCATTTTTTTTTCTATTATTCATTGTAATCAAATTACAAAATGTTTTATTTATTTTTAACAGAATTTAATATGTAAATAAAGGTTATAACAAATTTTAAAAAAAATGTATAGTGTATTTCAATGTACATTATTGTAATTTGCTTTAGGTACAAATAGAGTACAGCAGATATATTTTAGCTTATTCATACGTTGATATATATATATTACATTACGCGTATTGGTAACACCAACAGAATCCTATCCGCTTTTACAAATACGTTCTTCTCAACAAGTGAAGTGAGAAAATCTGAATTTGCCTATCTCTCGCTTTATGGACTGATACAACCCCTAGGGGCGTGATAAATATAAATTTGTCAATGAAAGTTTAATTTAATGAATGAAAAATAGGAAATAAAATTTTAAACTATTTAGAAGCCACAAAGTCGTGTTAGAAGTTGATTGATAATAAAACCATAACATAACAAGAGAAAATTTGAGTCTCCATTACTCCAAAACGTAGCAAAGGGCATTTCAATCCTGCCATATATAGTATATTGTCAAATAATAAATACTGATTCTTTGCTATAGATGTTTAGAGAAGGGTAACCTACCCTAAAAATGAGCTCAACTTCAGATAGCTTATTCTAAATCCAAAAATAAAAATATATAAAAAACCAATAGCAATTAACTAATTATTTTAATAAATAAAATATCAGCTTAATCATAAATGTAGTAGCGGTGTAGCCAGTGATCAGTATACACCTTTACATAGCGCTCCGTCTTTCCAACTATAACATACGAGTTGTGGGAAGAACTGAGATCTCAAACTCTACATACATTTGTAGTGAAGTGTCAGTGACATGTGAGTGCAGTTTCAGCTCGAATCGTCGCGAGGATCAAATCTAAACAGTGAGTAAAGCGAACTATTTTTGTAGCCGTTATCCTTAGCACTGGGGTCGACAGGGGAAGACCTGTCCGGCCCCCACCTCGCCGCGCTAAGCTCTCATAGCCTCCCTTATCTCTCTGCCTGTAGAGTAGGAGCCTCCGTTCCAGACTCTTAACCCAGCGTTACAGGTTCGAGACCAGGC
>KZ806882.1:206663-221382 GCA_000696205.2 Oncopeltus fasciatus
TGAAATTTTATTTATTTTAGATTAAATCAAATTTAAAATTTTAGCATTAAAATTTTTTAAAATAAGTTTAAAATATTATTCTAATTAAAATAAATAATAAAATTCATACTGATATTATAATACCATTGATTAATTGGTATAAATTTATTAATTGTTTTAAAAAGTTTATTTTTTTAAAGGATACAATTATGAAACAAAAGCCTCGATCAATCAGGCATAAATTGGTCTCATTAACACTCAAAAGGAAAAACAAATTGGGAGAAGATGTCAGAAGGAAATTACAAGATGAAGAATATACAGCTGACAGTTATCAGTCATGGTTAGAAGCCCGTCCTACATCAAACCTCGAGAAACTCCACTTTATTATAGGTCATGGAATTTTAAGAGCAGAACTGAGGTATGAATTTTACCCTCTTCGCAAATTCATATTTTATTCTTGGAACAAACAATATATGTCACCTATCAATTTTTAGTTATCTACTTTGGTAAAACAAAACTTGTCATATTTTATGTCAAATCATAAGAATATAAGAGGGGCTCTCAAGTATCAATAATCAATACTTTGGTGCTCCCATTTGTAAAGACTCAAGGATTAATTATGTGATCCTGAAAAAATCCAGTCTTAATTAGGCACCATTATTGAATGGAAAAAACCATGTTAGAACAGGTTTTTGTCTCACCTCCTCTAGTGTTTGGGAATAAACTCATCCGTAACATCTCTTTTCTCCAGGGCCTCTATCTTTTTACAGGTCTTATTTTTCTGTTCAGATAATAATAAATTGTAACTAACTAATAAATAGTCGCACAATGCCATATTAAAGGTAATTTTTGATATAATTATTTTTTAAGAGTGGTTGGGTTGTTACCTGCCATAGCCCTTTACCCATTGAGCCTATTGTATTTTGGTCTCTAGTAAGTCATCCTAGAGAAAACTGAGGCTCCTAATAATGGGTATCAAGAGTGAGAGAAGCACTCAGCCATCTTAGTTTTAGTTAAGTACAATATATATATATAGTGTTGTTTTTAGTTGATTTTACTAAATATCATGCCATTCAAAAAGTCTTGTTAATTTATTATGGAAGTTTAAAATAAACAAATAATAACTAGTAAATATATTTATTCACCATAATATGTTTTGTAACAATCAATAACCTTCTCCCAAGCTAATGGTGAATTTCGAATTCTTCTTTAAAAAACACGATTTTACTGAGGAAAAACTCATTTAATGTGAATAGTAGCCAGTCTTGTCTGTCAAAACATTTCTGTCTGAGATGGTTGTCGAGATATCTAAATAAATGAAAATTAGTAGGTGAAAGGCCTGTGGAATATAGTGGATGTGGCAAAACTTCCCGGCCTCAATTCCTCAGTCAATTTGTTCCTGCCCAATTTGGCAATGTTTGGCTGAGCCCTGTCCTGAGGCCCTTTTCTAAACATTAAGCCGGGATTAAAAAGCTTACAGTGGCAATGATTTAATATTGTGGAGTATACTTCTATAGAGATAGTTTGACTTTAATTCATAATCACAAAATGCACTACATCCCTGGCTGTCCAGAAAAAAATTAGCAATACTTCCTTTGAATGAAGATCAAATTTTGAAAATTTTTGAGTTCCTCGTCAGCTGACAAATATGGTAATCTTAAATTATTGTACAAAACCCATTTTTCATCATTGGTGATAATCCTGTCTAAAAAGCGATATGCTTAATGCATAAAGAAGATGTAAAAGTTAAGTGGATTATCTTATTGGATTCTGTAAGTTTATGAGGATTTTATTTATCCAGTTTTTGTTTTTTTTTTTACTTTTCCCAGTTGATGGAGATAATTCCAGGTAGTGGTTGGAGGAATATTAATTTATAAAGTCACCACTAAACAACAGGATCCAACTCAATTATACACCAAACTTCCTGTTAATCACCATTCAACCTTTGGCCAGTCTGAACAAGTATCATCTTTGAGTGTCTTGTTGCCTGCATGAAATTTAGCAAACCAAAAACAGGGCCTATTTTTTGGGCAGCTTCAGTTGCTTTTAAGTGAAGTTCATACTCATAAAACAAAATTGACCTAATAAGAGTTTCCACCGAAATCATTTTTGACTAGTCAGTTTGATCACTTAATTAAAATTAATCTCTCTTTTTATGAAGGATTAAAGTCCAATTTTGAATTCATTAAACAACGAAGGCTTTAGAAAAAAAAAAAATCATAAATGTAAAAAGAAAAAATTCAGATTATATCATGTAATTATCATGTTTAGTGGTACATCTTTGACCCAATGACTAATGAGATAATGACATTAAAATTTACAAAAAAAAATTAATAATTTCAACAAAAAGTACTTTTTATTGTAAGAAAAGTTGGTCACATAGGTGTTGCAAAAGTTGAGAGGAATAGACAAAAAGCATTTTTCAAGATGACGTTAACCAAGAGCTAACATGTAAGCTTTATATTAGACTAGATGGAATATTGTTTGGAGAAAACACTGATCCATCGTAGTTAAGTCAGTAAATTTATTTCTTAAAAAGCTTTTTTCACTTAAATGATACAAAACATAATCTTTCTAAAATTAAAAATAAATATTGTTTTCGTTGTGGTATTAGAATAGAATAAAAAAATTTACCTCAGCCGGGACACGAACCCGGATCTCCTTGCTTACCGGTCTGGGATGTTTACCAATTACACCACAAAGGCTAGGCAGATAAGTTATTAAATTCCTCGTTAGTGTCGAGAGTCTAACCTCAAAGACAGACGAATATATCGTCTTATACTCAAAGGAGCTGACATCGTGAAGCTATTTATTCGACTCTCGTTATTTTCTTCTATTTATTTTTATTAATATCGTATTTGTTGTGGTATTTAATCCCAAATCAATTTTAAACAATAAATTCAAGGGAAGAGAATAAAAAATCTATCTGTCTCAGCCAGGGCCATGGCTGATAGATAGATTTCTTATTCTATTCCCTTGCATTTATGTTTGTAAAATTAAAGTTTACCCCAATTATAATCCGTAAAGTAAATAAAACTAAAAGAAAGATATTGCAATAACAAATTTAGTCTTCCATAATACATTATTTTTTGTCTTCATCTTGTTAGATCGTATAAGTCATTTACTCTTATTCATTTCCATCTTTTAATAAAACTTATTAAATATACTTATCATATGCTTAGTTCACCTTCTCTCCTTATGTGATTGTCATTGAATGTCATATTTACTTTTCATTGTATTCAAATTACAAAATGTATTTTATTTAACAGAAAGTAATAAATAAAGAAAAGTTAAAATTAAAAAGAAGTTTATGCTGACCCAGCGTAACGGACTGTCTTAATGTCTTAACGTTGTATAAGTTTTGATAATATTATTTCAAACAAATACTCAGGCCAACAGAGTTAACAAGGTTATCCCCCAATTCAAAGGTTCTATTTTGTTTATTAAAATAGAACACTCCGTCAATGAGAACAGAAATCGAGGAAAGGAGAGGAAGAATATAGAATTGTTTCATTTTAATTTACTTAAGCGTTTTTTGTTGTTGTTGTTTTTTTAGGGTAAGTAAATAAATTTTGTGTTTTAAATAAATCCCCACTTCAAATATAGTGTATTTTTTACACACAAGTAACAAGGTCGCTTAAAAAACACCGTATATCATAGAGGTATAAGCCAAACTTTTTATAAAAGTAATTAATACTAGACTTGTGTTTGGTGCACACACTAAAGTATTTTAGATTTAAACCATTTCTTAATGAAAAATATTATTTTCTAATAAAAATGTGAGAGTAAATAACATTTTATGTTGTTATAATATTTTTTGTATTATGATCAAACTTGTTTTATCTAAGATTTGGAACTAAATGTTTCACTTTCGCTATAGAAAAATAAATTCCTTAGCACTTGTTTATTTTTTGACAAAAACTGTCATATTCTTCAAAAGATCTTCATTTGTTCTCATTTTTTTTAGATTACTTGGTAGTATTAAAAATTATTTATTTCATTAAAATATCTCAAGTATTAGTTTGTAAAGCAAGAACTGTGCAGATTTACCATGTTACATTACAGCGTAAATTACGAATTTAATTTTAAAATAGAAAAAAAGTAATGAGGATAAATAGCCAGTTCATTAAGGCTGGTTCAAAATAATATATACAAAACTTGACAAACTTTTTTCTAAATGGCTAATTTGAAAGAATAAAAATATCAAATTTTTAACTTTTTTAACTTTCACTGAAAACTCTTCACAGTATCAGCTGTTAATAGCCACTACGAACTTAAGCGACGCTTTTCATTTTTGTGGTCAGGAAGGAAGTCTTATGGCATAAAAAAGTATGAATAATAAACATAATAGATTAAAAAAAAATTAATATAATATTTATATTTAATACATTTCTTTCAAATATCTCTTGAAGAAGATATTTTCAAAACTTTGTTTTGTAGTACTTAAATACTACTTTCCCCTTTTGAAATATATAAATTAAATTAAAGTAATATTAATACATAAATACTACTATTCTCTTTTGAAATATATAAATTAAATTAAAGTAATATATTTTATTTGTACATAAAGAAAATACGTATCCTCCTTGAAATTATCAGAGCAACTCTATATTCGTATGAGTCTAAGATAAGAGTGTATACCCTAAGTGACGTCATAGCTATAAAGAAGCCCTCCATGATCCTTATACCATATCAGCTCTTACAAAGGATTCTTATCAGTCGCTGGGTTTACGGCTTTGTACAATTTTTACGCTCCCTACATCCTCTGCTCCAGTCCGTTCTGAACTAGTGTACGCTAACATTTCTTCCAATTTTACAATTTTTTAATTTACAAAAAAACTAATGGTTGAGGAAAAATTAGATCCAAATTTATTGATCAATTTGCACTATATATTTATTAGATTCCAAATTTTTTTTCTCAAAATTTTAGGTTGTAAAGAGCGAATTTGGAATAACCAAATATGTTCAGATCAATGGTAGCAAAACCAGGCGTTTGGAACGGGGGGGACAGACCATCAACATTTGTTTATAGATTTAGGATTGGGGATTTGTTTCAGGCGTTAAGAGATACTACGTCAGACCTGCAACCATTTTGTTATGAGACCCAACTGAACTAAAATCCTCCCTTAAATAGGTACAAATTCTCATAGGTGGGAGTCAAAGAACTATCTTGTTACCCATTTAACCAAATTGTTTATTAGCGAATTTCTCCTAATGAGAAATCAAGCTTTTCACTTAGGAATTTTAACCGATCTTACTATAAGGTAGCTAAAATATGGTCCCTTAAAAATTTTACGTATAGGTAAGTTTTTTTTTGTATCCGGTACACTCACTAAGAACCGTAATTCTTAAAATATTTAAATAAATCACATATTCAAAGATATTTTTGTAAACCGTTGGATGAATTTGTTAATGGCTGAAATCTGTCGAGTGGGAAGAGTGCTAAAAGAAAAACCAGATCAAGAAATAGTCAATGTACTTTTTACTAAAAGAGATTAGGAATAAAATTGTAGAACATAATAAAAATAAAATATAATTCACCAATAGTTTTGTACAAGAACATTTTACAAAAAGAAAAGTTTTAAGAAAATATTAAATTTAATAATTATTCAAATTTAATTTTGAATATAAAAATATGTTAAAATACCATATTTTGTCACTTTGATTTAAAAATGAAGAACACAAAAGTACATACTGCAATTTTTATATAATTCCATTAGGATTTTCTTTTAATTTCTGCTCTGTAGAATACCTGAAGATTAGAAAATATTTTTCAAAAGTCGCGTCATAGAACTACGTGAATATCTTAATTTACATACAGTAAATGTGCTAAAATGTAATACTAAATCATAACTCAGGCGAATATTATATAATTTCATTACATATCGATCTAGGAGCAGGATATTTCTTGTTAGGAAAACCAATATAATAACAACTGCCATATTATGATTCGCGGAAGAGGAGATCAGCTGACGTTGTATACATCTCTACGTCGTTATACAGTGAAGTTACCTTCTACACACTTATAGGTAGCTAGCCATAACTAAAACACGTAATGTTATACCTACATAAATGCTCTAATTTATTGGGTATCGTCATGAACATTTAATTTAGGTGACACGACGCCCCCTCTCGCCTTCATGATAGCCCTGAAGATGGCTTACCATGTAAACTGAAACGTCGGCAGAAAATAAAAAATAAACATTTTCTAAACTGTATTTCTTATTTCTTCTTAAACCGTTGATCTATTGAAATATAAAAGTATAGAGAATTGGATACTATTTGATAACACTAATTGTCATAATCTTCGCTACCAACAACAACAAACAAAAGCCTATAAGCTAAATTTTTTTTCTTTGTTTTGTAATTAAGAAAAAATCACTTAATGCAAAAATATGTTTTTTTGACAAAAATTAGATTAAAAAAGAATTAAAGATGGAAAATCGGAAGGGTTATATTTTTTTACCACTCTGGAAAGAACATATTCATTACGAATGTATCTGTTTTATTATAAAAGCGAAAGAGAGAGAGTGAGAGAAGAAGGTGGGGCGAGCGAGCGAGCGAGAGAGTGAGAGAGAGAGAGAGAGAGAGAGAGTGTGAGTAGGGGGTGGGTTGAGCGAGAGAGAGAATAAGAAGGAGTGTGAGAGGAACGAGAGACAGGGAAAAGGGAGAGAGAGAGGGGGTAAGGGAGAGAAAGAGTGGGGATGGTTGAGAGTGGGGGAGAGGGAGGGAGAGGGCATAAGAAGAAATATTTAATATGTACAGAGTGCGTGTGTTTGACAGAATTATGGTTCTGGATGAGAAGAAAAAAAAGAATGTGCACACTGGATTCGGCAGAATTCATACCAGGATAAGTTTTTCAGAGAAATCCCGTTATTAAATCTGGAGAAATATATACTCTGTAGTTATTAACTCCCTCTCAGTGGTTAGGACTTATTTTTAAATAACCGGAGAGAGTTGTTGCAAGCACAGAAGACTGAGCGAAGTGATATTTTCATACTTTAAAAAGAGCAAAAACTTTCAATGTTTGCGAGAAAAAAATATATATGATGATATGTGTTTAAAGAAATACATATCACAAGAGACTATAAATTGTATTGTATGGGACACTTAATTTTAGGAAAGAAAGATACATTTCGTTTACTTAGTGTGAATTATAACAGTATAATCCAATATGAAAAGGATTTCTAAGCTTAGAGTGTGTTCGTTTTACAAATAGTATCTTTTTCACATAGTTCAATTCCCAATCAAATTTCTACACACCAAAAATTTTAAATCTTCATTTCCTTTGTGAAGTCCTCACCCTCATGCTAAAACTGTATTTAAAACCTCGAGATTGCTGGAATCTGGAGAGAAAAATTTCAAGGAATTTTTCGGAACATCAATCGATGGTTCAATCAGAAATGTACAATCCTTTCGGAAAAATGCGGTTGTCAATGTGAAGGCTTAACAATCTCTTCCGCCCGATGTTGTCGTAAGAAGCAGACAGCTGTAGAGATTAAGATAAGATGCGTTATCAATGTCATGGCGAGATAAGAAAGATAAACAGACGTAAGACCAGACTTTATTTGGATTAACTATAATCACAAATCCTAGTGGTAGAGAAGAATTCTGGAACCTAAACCACTCCATCAATGTTTCATGGTCTATAAAAAGGCCTATAGTATAATATGAAAATAATAAATATATAATAAAGTATATCTAAGGTATATTAGTGATGTTTCTGAAACAGATAGGATTAATTGTGAATGAATGTGATAAGTTAAAGTGATAATCTGTAGCCCATGAACGACTAAAAGACTCTCACGCAGCTACTGTGCAATGCAAATTGTTTCCTTTTTTTTTAAACATATTTTTTAGAAAAATAAGAGTAATTGAGAGAGTATACTTAACTTAATTATATCAGTAATTAGTGTTTTTTTTAATATATAAAACGGTATAGAACTTAAGGATTAGAAAGTTAAATATTTCACCTATTAGGTTCTTTCAGCATTTTAGTAGCTCAAGTAACAACAAAGATATTACAATTATAAATTTTGGTCTCTTCTAAACCCCCTGTTTTCTACAACCGATTTAGACAAGAAATGATTTCTTTCAAAGATTTGCGATTAAATTGCTAAATACCCGCTTATGGATTTTACATTATAAAAATAAGAATGAATAATAAAGACACTTGAAGAATCATTACAAAATAAATATCTTATATAATACGTTTTTTATTTTATAAAATTAAACAGTACATATATATTTCCTCATTTCCAATACTTTAAATACATTTTAATGGTCCAAGAGAAATGATCATAGATTACGCAGCTCTTGCGTTACATGACCTTTTCTTGGAAACTTCACTAAAAGATACATGCATTTAGAACTAACAGTTCATTAAATTTTCTTGTTAACTATTTATTTCATACATTATTAAAAAAAAAAAAACATTTCAGATATCCATTTTAAAATATTACAAATTTAAAATTAAAGAGGAATATTTTATGGAAAATTGAATGTTATACATTACTTTAATGTTTATATTAAATAAATAATCTGTTCACTCTGTTCCTTGGATCTAGGTGTGACTTATCTGTTTTGGCAAAACTTTTATAGATAAGGACCATATATTCCACCTGGCATCCTGTGATGGCTGACTTGATTCAGAATGCAACATTTTTTTTTTTTTTATACATGTAAAAAAATAGCCATGTGGTTTTCCTCCCTTATCATGTCACAAAAGGGCTGTATAGTTGATCTAACAGCATTGTTACGTGCCCTCAATGAGCCTACACAAATTAGCCCGCGTGAGGCCCGCAGTGCAATCCACAGCTTAACAGTGATCTGTCAAATTGCCCTTAACAAGTGGGGGGGCATTCTCACTTTTATGCCGATAAGTGTATTACAGCCGACCACGAAATAACCACTCTAACGCACCCTACAATCACACCCCTCCGATCCAGTGGTCAATGGCGGCCAATCAGCTTCCGAGCTGCACGTAGCCGAACGGAAAGGGCAGGAGGGACATTCCGATCAGTACCAAATTCTACTGACAGGACATGTTCTTCTGCCAAATTGAACGCCTTTGGAACTGGGGGGTGCAGGACAAGTAAAATGAAATTCGGTTGATTGTATCCCGGCAATTGAAGTCAATCACAGTTTTCAATGACACACGTCTCAAAACCCCAAATTCATCGGATAGCTCTATGCTATTCATAAATTTTGGACTGCGTAATTTCCACTAAGCAAATAAATAATTTCTGTAATAACATATTTGCCTCGAAATACCTTTAACCAGATTAGATCTGTCTAATGTATTTTGCAAAATTCTATTTCTATACCTAAAAAACATAATTTTAAACACTTTATTTAGATATTACATCCTGCACAGTGTGCATCTTGCAATGTGCTCTCAAAATATATAATAAATATGTACAAATAAAACAATAATTTTTAGTGCAAGGGAACAGAATAAAAAATCTAACTGTCCCAGCCAGGACTCGAACCTGGATCCCCTGCTATCCGGGCCGGTGCATTTACCACTTATGCTANTAAAGCACTATTTACAATATTTACAATTGTTTGTTTTGTTTGAGGAAGTGTTGGCAATGAAAAGGCAATGGGGCCATTTCAAATTCAGGTGACGTAGTGGATTGTCAGGATGGGCATGGAAAGGCCAGAGTGGAACTTATTAAAACGGGTTGTGGTAAGGTCATTGTGGAGTAAGGAGTTTGCGACGTAATAGGGTGCATCAACTATGATTCTGAAGATTTTGGATTGGAAGGACTGTATTCTTTGGAAGTTTGATAGTTTAGCAGTTCCCCACAGTTCGACTCCATATGTCCAGATAGGTCTCAGTAACGTCTTATAAATGGTAAGTTTGTTAGTCACAGTTAAAGTTGACTTGCGGCTTAGTAGCTTGTAAAGTTGTCCAAATCTCCTATTTAGTTCCAATTCTATTTCTAAGACTATATATTTGGCTTCATGAACTGGCCAAACAAGAATCATCTTTGAAAACGAAACATTTTTGTAAATATTAGTTTTAAGTTAATTTTCATAATAAGAAAAATTTTATAATAAACCAAATAAATATGAATAAAAACTTAATATGGGCGTTTTACACTTCAATACTCTTAGAATAAAAAATTAGTAAAAAAATATTGTTTTCAATTAGTCTTGAATAATACATTAAATTCATGCGTCAAAAATGAATTTTTTTTTTGAAATTTGGAGGAAGTTCGGAATTTAGGTTATATCATACTTAATACTAACTGGATCATAAACCCTGAAATGGTTTAATTAAGAATAGTAACTTTAAAACCGATTTATCGTTAACGGTTTAGGATCGGTACTATTATAATAATTACCTTAATCTTTAAAAATTTATTATTCTGTTATGGTAATTCTGTTAAGTGATATATTTTTTAATTTGTTTTATTTATATCTTATAAATTTTTTTGGATATAGTGGTAAAAGCATTTCAACCCTGGCACATCATGTTTTGACATATAGTTTGTAGTGGATTTTATTTATATTATCCTTATTCAGCCGAGTAAAAAAAATATATATATGAATTAAAAACCCAAATGCGCGGCATGGTCGTTCATGACTCTGATTACCGCTCTGGTAACTTCACGCAAATATTTCTAGGCCTTGTATTCCCTCTAAGCCGCGATAAGCTGACGTGTCGCTTGAAATAAGTGCATCACGCGCAGCAGATTGCGAGATTCGATACACTTTCAACCCCCTGGTGGGGCGAATTTTTCCCTTCGCCCCTAATTAAGAGGTAATTACCCCGTCTGTCTTACAAGTGGACCTTAAAATTCTATTAAAAAAGCAGATATATACATATCTTAGAAATTGTTACTGAAGGATCATTATTATACAAATAGAGAATATTATTAAAGTATTATTTGTAATCAGTCTCAATCAAGAGCAGCGAAATCTAAGCCGATTTAAAAAAAAGAAATGTGCTAAAGTAAATTTTAAATTATATCTAAAAGCAGAAAGAAATTATGATTAAACTTAGTGATATAAAATGAATTAAGGAAATTAATGTCGAAGAAGAAGGCCCTTTGGCCCAAACTGACCACTAAAGAACAAGTAGGATAAAAGGAGCTCAATCCATTAGGTTTATAATAAAATATATTTAGGTATATATATAAAATATATTTCTTTCCTACATATTCTTTTGGGATATAAATGGTAGAAAATACATTTTACAACTGAAATATTCCTAATTAATAACAAGAATAATAATAATAACTATGAAAATATATGAATTGATCGTCCTGCTTCTATTTATTGAACTATTGGTTTAGCTTATATACTTTTAAAAATGAGTAGGGGACCGCTAAGCCCACGAAATTACATTAATCATTCCTCTCTTAATATTGTTATAAAATGTAATTTCAAACCAATTTAATCCTTTATTTTTGTTCTATCTTTATTTTATTACTTTAACATAAAACTTAGTCTTAAAAATATTATCAATTAATCTTGATTTTGTATTCTGTAGTACACTCAACTAATACCTTGCCTTCAGCCTGAAGAAAAATTATGCTAACCTTTGCGAAAGTAACTTCAAGTCCTAATTGCCAAAGTTATTTACTCATGCGCTCTTGGCCTGACCTCAAAGATCTATATTGCATCTAGTACCCTCATAAAGGCACTCGGATTTACAAATTGGCCATTTCTGTTTGAAGATGCGTGATCCACCCTGTTGTAAATAATAATAATGTAAAATGCCTTCTACACTAATTTCCCTATTCGTTTTATAAGAGCAAATTAGTAATTTACTCACTGATAATACATGAGAAATCTACATAGTTTGCACTGTCTTTGCCCAATGAATTTTATATTAATTGAATTTAAGATTATTATTAATAATCTCTTTGTTTTAATCATATTCATATTTGAGTTATTTTATAATTACTTTTAGTTTGTGTTTGTTATGAATTAATACCTTTGCAGTTGCTTAAATAAAATCCGAAAAGTGGCCGTTTTCTCCCCAAACAACATGTTAAAATTAATTATATTCGCAAAATCAAAAGTCACTTAAAAAAATCAGATAGCATAAATATGCTCTTATCGAATTTCATGAGATCCTTTTAGATAATTTAATTTTAATTTATTAAATTTCATGTAGATAATTTTTAAAATGAGTTTCTTACATATCAATTTATATTTATATTCCAACAATATTTGTAATTCCAAATAATCTAAAAGTCAGTAGCCTTAAAATTCCAAAGAGGTTTAATATAGTGAGAGAGAGGTATTGCGAAGGCCGAGAAAGGCGTTCATTGGACAAAGGTCACGTACAAATGGCGTCCACTTCATATCAAGCCCAATGGCACTAAACTGTTCATAACGTACAAAATACTTCACTGGCTGTCAACCGTAAACTGAATTTATGCATGCATTCCCCTGCTATATAAATCTATATTTAAAATGAGTAATCGTCGGAGTAAAATCTATAAATTTGCTTATAAAACATGGAGTAAATGGAGAAAAAATTAAATTTCTCTTTCTAATGGAGCAAGCGATCGTGGAAGACGTTTACACAGTGCAATCAAAAATTTCAAACTTAATCCTTAGTTTCATAGATTCACTAATAATGTTCCGGTTTTAGGGCGTAACTCTCTCTCTCTCTCTCTTAAATCATGGAATTCCCGGTTATTTTTAATAATCTCTTAGTTTTTATCATATTCATATTTGAGTTATTTTATAATTACTTTTACTTTGTATTTGTTATAGGTTATTATTTTAGCAGATGCTTAAATTAAATCCGAAAAGCGGCCATTTTCCTCCCAAACATCATTTTAAATTTAATTATATTCGCAAAATCAAAAGTCACTTAGAAAAATCAGATAGCATAAATATACTATAAATATATCCTGTTACGTTGCTCCTTCCAAACTGTCTTAGGATTTTGTGAAAAAAGGTTTTTTTGGGGGGTTTTTTTTTCTGATGTTAGCCTCCCTTGCAACCACTTAGGGTCATTAGAGAAAGGGGCTATCTACAGGTTGCCACCCCATTTTAAACACCCATGGCTCAGGACAAGCTTCTTTTTATAAATAAAAGATTGACCTGGGCGGGATTTGAACCCGCGGCGTCAGGATTGCGAGACCCGTACGGATCCCCTGAGCTAGCCTGGCGCCCCGATAACAGGTTTAACCAGGAAAATTTGATCTCTAAGGGTCATTATTCTACTTCATAAGCGGTGCTCTGAGTCTCATTGACAAGAATGTAAGTGAGTGTGTGTGTGTATGTTAACTCTCTTAAAAGCGGGATATACTTATAATATTTCTATTTTAAAGTTTTCACTTGAGGATCACTTTACCTGTCTACTCCATAAGACCTAGGAAGTCAATTTGAGAGCAAGAAAGTAGGGCATAGGTAACATATTTATCTGAAAAATAGGCTCAAACTCTCGTGTAAACCCATGCCCTAGGGCAATAAATATTTCATCCCCTCTCATCACTTCATCCTATCGCTCTGCCCCACCCCGTCGTTCTATCTCGTCATACCAAACCACCCCTTCACCCCGTCCCGTCATCCTATTGTATCCTGTTATATCTCGTCGTCCAATACCATCCAGTCATCCCATCGTTCATCCCAACCTATCCCTCCGTCGTCACCCCGTACTTGTGTCTAGTATCTACTGGACCAAAGCTAGAAGAGAAGACAGATGAGTGTTATATTTTTATAGGATCAACTCCAGTGGAAACCAATGTCCTAGAGCAATATTCGCTAGACTGAGTATAGCCAAGAGGATCATTCTTTCACTTAACTAGACCAGACCTACAGAGAAAATACATAGAAGCCGAAAGATAGATAGAGAGAGAGTGAGAAATAGATAGATGGAAAAATACTTCAATGCCCGAGGACGATGAGTCCTCTCTTAGAGACAATACAGATTTAATATTTTTGAATGTTCATATACTTTATGTTTCATTAATTAAGATAGAGATAGATAGATAGAGATAGATAGTGAAGGAGAGAGAGGGAGAGAGAGATTGAGTGAGAGGTTTTATACTATTTTATTATATTTATTCTATTTACTGAAAAATAGAGAGAGAGAGAGTGAGAGAGAGAGAGAGAGTGATTGAGTGAGAGAAGTTCTATTTACCTATTTACCTGCAAAATAGGTTCAACTCTCATGGAACTAAAGGTCTTGGTATGATATTCCCTAGACTGAGTTTTGCCAATGGGATTCAAGTCTTCCACCCCAATAGACAAGATCTGGGACTCTGTCAGAAAGAGAGAGAGAGAGAGAGAAGACACAGAGAGAAGAGAGAGAGAGAAGTACTATATTTGCCTCTGGGTGCCGGTGAGCTACCCGGACTCCGGGCTACGAGTGCTAGTAGAATATTTGTTTAGCATAGTTAATGCAGGGGAGACTAGAACTCACCCCTTGCTCTGGAGAAACACAGCTTCTCTCGATTCATCCCCTACTAAATAATTCACCTACGACTCCAGTCATTTCATATTTACTCCCTATATATGAGGATATATATAGCCTGATAGCTAAGGGCGTTTATTTATTAGTGTTACTCTTGTTTTAAACGCTCCAGTTAACTACTTATCCAGGCACTAAATATACAATCAATGGATATAGCTAGGAAATAGCTGATCCTACTAACTTTAAATTATTTAAATTACTAGTAAATTAATTTATTTAACTAGACAGTAATATATATATATATATATTGAAACCAAGAAAAGGTGAGATAGAGACAGCAATGCACTCACA
>KZ806882.1:227100-241783 GCA_000696205.2 Oncopeltus fasciatus
GGCAGCTAGAGATTTATAAAGTTTTTTAAATAAGATATTCTAAACTGTGATACACACCCTTTTATGAGAAAATTTCATTTAATGCAATATATAAATTAAGCCTTATTAATGATATTTGCTACATTTATTATAATTTTAATCGTTTTATTATTATTTCTTTAAGCATTGTGATTTATAAATTTCGGTTATTATTATCAAACCTTTTTTTTAATCTAGTAAATATAGCTTTTAAAATTTTTTAAACGTGATTGGTAGGTTAAATTGCTTGGGCCGATAATTTTTTGGGACAGTAACATCTCATTTTTATAACAATTTCATTTTATAAGAAATGGGTTCACTTTGAAGTCGAAGAATAATAAAAAATTTGGGCTAAGGAATCTTTCATAAACCAAATACTGTTTTTTTTAATTTTAACTTTGTTAAGAAAATTTAAATCACTAGTTCTATTTTTTTTTTGTATCAGCAAGTTTAAAAATATGTAATGGGACAAGAAAAAAACCTCCAAATAAATGATTTTTATTCTCCGGATATTTTTCTTCTTCTCTTTTATTGTATTATAAATAATATCTACTTTAATGAAACGTGGAATATTTGATAAAATATTTGCAACTTTTCTATTGTTAAATTATAGTTAAATTATAATAAAGTTTTGCTAATATTATGGAGTCATCTCTTTTCTTTTCTATTTGGATTGCGTTGAGTATATATCATGTTCCATAAGATATTTTTTATGTTTTGATATATATATNGTTATATATATATATATAGTACCTATTATATGAGAGGAATATAAATTTTTCATCAATATTATTTTTCACTCAGGACACTTGGATTTTAAGGTATTATGGGTATCTAGCTTGTTCCTTTAAGGTAATTAATTAACCGGCTTTTGTAAAGACAATCCAGAATGTAGGGAAATGTGAGACATGATGGCTCAGGGAGGAATTTAGGTCGAATCAATATGGCGCTCATGATAAATTCAGAGAGAACAATGCAGACAGAGCTTTGACTACTAGGTCATTGTACATAATAGGCATCCAAGCTGTCAGTCAGCTGTTAGTTATCTCAGCTGGAACTTCTTCGTCCCAAGGTCCAGGCTTGGGAATCAGCACACACACACAGGCCTAAATAAATCCTTTGAGAATGGGAGAGTCCGCCCCGTCAGGGTACATTCACAGACCTGCATGCAGAACGACTATAGACGTGAAGATCGATGTTAATTAATTCTACGAGCGCCCGATATATCCTCTGAATTTTTAGTGAATATATAATGGGGAGGGGGGTGAGAGGGTTGATGGCAGGTGCTACATCATGGAGGAAAGCAAACGTTGCAGATACTTCTGAAAAATAAATTAATTTTTGGGACGAATATTAAAGGCTTTTTGACTTATAAATATGTAGAAATAGAGAAATATGTTAAAATTATAGGTGTTTGGGTAACATTCTGAGGATTCTAGTATAATAAAAATATTTAGATTATTTTTAGTTTTAAAATTGTTTACTCAAAGCCAAATCATCCAATCAGAAGTCGTTTAAAGTCGTTCTGTAAAAGATTTTCAAGTTTAAAATAAGCCTATTTACTAATGTAATAAAAAATCGCAAATACTCCTTCTGAAAATTTAAGGACTTGTTTTTTAATGTCTAAGGAGAAGAAACTACCCTTAATATCAGGATATATTTTACCTATGATCCAAAAAATAATATTATTAGATGAGTTGGGGTTCAGTCAAGGTAGATTAAAAAAAAATACAAATTTAAAAAAAGTGTATTTTTTGAAAGATTATCTGCCAACGTTTCTGCTTACATTGTAAGCGATCTTAAGGGCTGCCTATCATGAAGTCGAGAGAAGACGTTCTGTATCTCAGTTCACATTTCCATGACTGAAAGTGTGTTCTGTCAGTCATGGAAATGTGAACTTAGTAACAAGACGTCCTCTCTCGTCTTCATGACAGCCCTGAAGATCGCTTACAATGTAAGCCGAAACGTTGGCAGATAATCTTTTAAAAAATACACTTTTTTTTAAATAAGTATTTATTTTTTTGGATCTACCTTGACCGAAAACCCATCAAAAATCATATTATAATAATATCTACTGTCAAAAAACTCTCCTTTTGAAAATATCAAAAATAATATTCTTTGGTTTACCACCAAAGTGCTATGGATTCTTTACTTAGTGAATTATATTATCGACAATCTATATTGGTAAATATTTGTGTCTTTCATTAATCCTAAAAGTGCAGTCTTGACGTATCTTTCGAAGCTAAAGAATCATAAATTGTGCAATGTATTTTAAGATCCTGAAGAGGCGTCTAAGAACACGAAACAAGTCGGACAATAAATAAGTGTTTTTTGATTTTTTTTTTTTTATATGTAACCTTGCATCAAGAAGTTTCAGGTACGTTTTGTATCCTCATGGAATAATTGTAAACGAATGAGGTTATGGACGGTCTTGATGAAGTCAGTGTTTCATTCTGCTAATGACACTCAATAAATTATTATTAGTAAGAAAATAAATTTGCTATAAGTTAAAAAAAGGTATTATTATTATTAGTAATAATGCATGTCTTTGTAGGAATTAGTATTATAATTTAAAAATAATATATTAGTAAGTCTGTACATGAGAACTGTGGACAGGAATGTAGTCGTCTGAGACATCTCTAGTTACACTTTAGACTTTGGTGAGAGATTGTAAATATTTCTAAATCCGGATTACATTGGCATAAAGTACTGCTCCACCAACATATTTCTCGGAGACTGCGTAGCTGTACGCCAGCACAGTCAATAGAATACACAAGAAGGATATTCAAGAAATGTTGGCACATCAACACACAGGACTCTCCCTAGACGCCATTTCTTCTACGAGTATACGGCTGGCCGAAGGAGAGTAAGACACTGTTTAGTGGCCATATTGAATGTGGAATTGTTAAACAGGCATTTTATTCAACACATTTACTATAACATTTTGTGCTTTATAATAAAGATAACGGCAGCTAGAGATTTATAAAGAACAATAAAATATCGAAATATTTTTAAGCCATCGTCTCTTATGATTTAAATTAACATATTGTTCATTGACAATTTTATTTATTATCCAATTACACTGTAAACGTTACAATCATTTAGATAAAATCAAAAGTTGTTTCTGTTACCATTAAAACACACACACACACACACACAAACAAACACATTCCTAAATAATTGTAGATAGAAAAATAAATATTTAAGTGGCAAAAAAAAAAAATAATGTTAATAATATTTACATTAGGAATATCAGAAATCTATATCAGCAATTTTCCATATTTGGATAATGATAAATACAAATAATAATAAATGAAGAAATTTAATTTTAACTGAGGGAAAAATGTATGTAAAATAAGATTTGCTCTAGACTGGCCGGTAAGAATTAGTGAGGGACAACCTCCTTAACAAACGTTTTCCTAAAAATATTATTGATCTTTTGGAAATTAAAATTTTCACATATTAAGTTTTTACAAAATTCTACAAAACTAAAACGAAACAAGTCAACTACAGATAAAGTTGTAATATATAAATGTTATTAAAATTTTACCCAAATTTGTTATGTACATTTTTGTCTCCATCTAAACCCCATCCCCTCCTACTCTCTCGACGATATATATATACCTATTATATGAGAGGAATATAAATTTTTCATCAATATTATTTTTCACTCAGGACACTTGGATTTTAAGGTATTATGGGTATCTAGCTTGTTCCTTTAAGGTAATTAATTAACCGGCTTTTGTAAAGACAATCCAGAATGTAGGGAAATGTGAGACATGATGGCTCAGGGAGGAATTTAGGTCGAATCAATATGGCGCTCATGATAAATTCAGAGAGAACAATGCAGACAGAGCTTTGACTACTAGGTCATTGTACATAATAGGCATCCAAGCTGTCAGTCAGCTGTTAGTTATCTCAGCTGGAACTTCTTCGTCCCAAGGTCCAGGCTTGGGAATCAGCACACACACACAGGCCTAAATAAATCCTTTGAGAATGGGAGAGTCCGCCCCGTCAGGGTACATTCACAGACCTGCATGCAGAACGACTATAGACGTGAAGATCGATGTTAATTAATTCTACGAGCGCCCGATATATCCTCTGAATTTTTAGTGAATATATAATGGGGAGGGGGGTGAGAGGGTTGATGGCAGGTGCTACATCATGGAGGAAAGCAAACGTTGCAGATACTTCTGAAAAATAAATTAATTTTTGGGACGAATATTAAAGGCTTTTTGACTTATAAATATGTAGAAATAGAGAAATATGTTAAAATTATAGGTGTTTGGGTAACATTCTGAGGATTCNGGGGGGGGGGGGGGATACTTGTGCGAGGACTCGCGTGGAATACAGAATCCTCCCCTCCCCCGATTAAACGTAATCTTCTCCAGCCGCCGAAATTCGGGGGTAATTTAAAGTTCCTTCGACACATCTTCACACATACACACAGTCTCTCTTTCACCCACTCTCTCTCTCTCTGTCTGCCGGCTGAAGAGAGAGATAGAGAGAGAGAGATAATGCTGGAAGCGGATGAAAACTGAGTCTCTGAAGATGACTTTGGTTGTAGGGCAGAGACAAAACCAAGGGAGATCAAGGTGGAGGGAACACACTAATCTGGACTTGGGACTTCATTACCCCGAGCCAGGGGGTGTTCTTTGTATACGCTCGCTAAGGGTGGGTCCCTCTCCACTGACAAGGGGGAACGAAAGGAGCTTACTTTTCCCTACAAAGGGAGAGAAATTCCCCCACATACAATAAACATACTTCATGTGCACATTCACCTAATATATATATATAATGGACAGTTTTCTTAATTGAGAAAATAGTGAGATTTTTATTAGCTTATGAAATAACATTATTTGAGAGCTTTATAGAAAGTTATTAGACAAGAATTTTAGCTATAAGGGGCTATCTTATGTTTAGGGATTATTTTCCGTATAGGCCGTTGTAGGATTCTGTCGTTATCAAGAAAAAAAAATTTCTTTTCTGACTTACAAAAAATAAAAATTATTTTCTAATCGTCAGATTTATTATTTAGTTCAAATGCCAGTAATGTAATTAGAAGCAATGTGGAATGAAATAACAGTAAATTTTAAAAGGATTTTAAGGTATATTTCTCTACAAATAAGACTCAAACATTGTTCACTAAACATGAAATTTTATACAGTAAATTTGAATCCATAGGGATATTTGTATAGAAATATTGTATAAAATGACTCAGATGTGATTTTTATTCACTGATATACACATAGCTCTCCCATAATAATCATAATAGGCAAGTGTTTTCAAATAATGAATACACGGTTCAGATGAAATTCCATGGAATCGGAACAGATGAATTACAACTGATTAACAGTAGTGCAATATAACCTACCACCACATAATCCGTATCTCTTTGGATGAAGGTTGTAGACAAGCTAAGTATGAACACGTGTACTATCTGGTTGATATCAGAATCATTCCTTACAAAAGTGACAGATGCATTACCGAACATTGAACCAATCGTTCTCGATTAACGCTTGTACTCTGACTTTAAATGGATTTACCTGCATGTGGAAAGAGAATGCGAAAACCAACCGAGTGTTCATATTCTATGTATACAATAGACTTACCATTTTTATCAAAAAGTACATACATATAATCAAAGATATTATTAGATATTAGGTGTTTTTTGGAGGAATAAATGAGCGAACAATAAATCCACACTAGTTGAAGAAAAGTTAAAAGAACCGAGGCATACAACCTGAAATATTCTAGATTTTTAAGAAATAAATGTTAAAGATGGTGTTCAAGTTTCTCATTGGAAATGGCTTAATACATTTTGTGTTATATATTTTTTCTGTGAAAAAGTTTATGAAACCTATTCGGTGGAAAATGAAATTGTCTTACATTTCTTTTGTAACATGATAACTATAATTAAGAAAAGTATTCAGGAATGTAACTACAAAAGTCCAGTGATACCCCACTCACCCTCCAGTGCATTTAAAACTCTATCAGCATTAGTGATCTGACCTTTTATTTTCATTGCTTATGGCTTACAATATCAAATAAGTTCTTTTTATCTATTTTTACTAAACTATGAATCTGCTTAGTTTACGGAGCTCATGCTTGATGGATTTTCTTTTAATAAACACAAAATATAGGGTAATGAAAAGTGGAATTTATTATCACCTAAGGTCTCTACGCGCTACGGAAGCATTGAAGTAAATATTTAAAAGAAGAAACCATAAAATGTATACTGCCTTGATATTTTGTTATATAAGAATAGGGGCTGTATCGCGGCACCGGACGTTCTCATGATGGTAACAATAATGGTAATAGAGGCCATGATAGCAGGGTGGTTTGTCTAAGTCCACCCCCTCGTACCTTTGAGTCGTTAACTTGCACGCGACCTAACCTTATCACTCCGCCGAGAGGCAGCTACCAGTGGCAGCCCATTTCTTGAAATATCTCATAAAATGTGGAATTAATGGTCCGCTCATTTATTTATTAAAAAGTAAAAAAAAAAATCAATAGCAATGTATGTTCTAAAATAAGCAAATTGGAATACTTCAAAATGGTGTAAAACCTTAATATCGTGTAATATGTAATACAATTAAATACAAAATTATAACAAACTGTTAGTATTAAGTAAAATTCGTGTGGAAATTTTTAGTAGCTTTTGAGATCAAAACTGGAGTACGACAGGGTGACGAACTGTCCCCTATACTGTTCATGTGTGCCTTGGAAAAGGTAGTCAGTTTATAGGTTACCATCAGTTTATAGTAGTTAGTATATTGTTATATACAATCGGTCGTTGTAGCAAACAAGAAAAATGGGCTTTTGGATTGCCTGTAGTATAATCAATATAATAACCAACATTTAAAAAAAAAATGGAATGTCAGGAATCATATAAGTCAAAGTCGAATCAGTGGGAATGGCCTAAAGAAGAAATCAATGAAAACATGATTGAAATGTCCTTCAAGTTGACAAAAGACACCAATGAGTTCCCATAGTGACTTACAATATAGGAAGCTTTCTATACTGTGGAAACACTGTCCATCTCTACATGTAGTCTAAAAGAAGCGTGATAAATCTAGGAAAGGTAAATTTTAAGAAAATTTCCAGGTAATACTAGGTTATAGTAATATAACAAACTCACCAACATTGGTACGATACCCTGTACAGGAGAACAGAAAAGATTTCAGGTGCGATGTAAAACAGGAGGTTTGGCTTTTTTTCTTGTAAAAAGGATCGTGCCTCGGGGGTAAGACTCGACACTAGTAGGGGAATTTAATAACTTATCAGACTTGTCTAGGTAGCATAAATGGAAAATGCACCGGCCCGGATAGCAGGAGGTCCAGGTCCGAGTCCTGGCTGAGACAGATAGATTTTTTATTCTGTTCCCATATACTAAAAATTGCTAATATTTATAGTGTGATTAAATGCCACAAGAAAATAATATTTATTCAAATATATATCGTGTTATTAAAGCTTATACATAATGAAAAATGAGAAGAAGTTGGCAGTACAATAAGTAGAATAGAGATATAATTAAAGTTTGTAGTTGAAATGAAACGAACTGCCAACTGGAATTGTAACGGGAGTGGGGGGGGGGGGGATACTTGTGCGAGGACTCGCGTGGAATACAGAATCCTCCCCTCCCCCGATTAAACGTAATCTTCTCCAGCCGCCGAAATTCGGGGGTAATTTAAAGTTCCTTCGACACATCTTCACACATACACACAGTCTCTCTTTCACCCACTCTCTCTCTCTCTGTCTGCCGGCTGAAGAGAGAGATAGAGAGAGAGAGATAATGCTGGAAGCGGATGAAAACTGAGTCTCTGAAGATGACTTTGGTTGTAGGGCAGAGACAAAACCAAGGGAGATCAAGGTGGAGGGAACACACTAATCTGGACTTGGGACTTCATTACCCCGAGCCAGGGGGTGTTCTTTGTATACGCTCGCTAAGGGTGGGTCCCTCTCCACTGACAAGGGGGAACGAAAGGAGCTTACTTTTCCCTACAAAGGGAGAGAAATTCCCCCACATACAATAAACATACTTCATGTGCACATTCACCTATTCTTATCATATTCTTTTTATCCAATTCTAATTCAAGAAAATAAGTATGAAGCACTCTATTTTTAACATAAAATATAAGTAAACACGTCGGAGATGTCATACTTTTTGTACGAACACAAAACACACAAATAGGTCAAGTAAACATACAAAACATAAAAGTGTAACAAGCTTTTTATTATGAGAGTTGGCCTGTGAACATTCGTATAGCAATTACTGCCATTGAGGAGACGCTAAAAAGGAATGAAACTTACAAAGCAATGACAAAATGATTTTTATAAAGTATTTCAAAGAATGACCTTATGTCTGAAACATTTCAATGAACAAAGTATGTATATTATGTTTACTCAGAATTTTTAAATTTTCTTTTTGTCGTGGACTTTGTTTACCCCACAAACAGCTTAAGCGGTTTTTTTTGTTAAGATATAATTCCGAGAATAACAACAGTAAACTTATATTTCTTAACCAGGGCCTTTGATCTTTTTACAACACTTTAGGAGGTATTGTTGCCCCAATAATCGTCCTAGAGCCCTCCCTAAACATTATTTTCATACGACAAAGAAATAAGTTCCAATACACTTTTTACAAGAATAAAAAATAAAATAAAACAATTATAAAAAAAGAATAAGATATTTATTTATAATTAATTAATTTATTTATTTTCATTTTAAACTGGGACTAGGTTAACATGATAAAGAAAAATTAAAAATATTTCATATGTTATTTACGTGTATATATATATATATTATTTACATAAGAAAAAATATTCTTGTCATAATTGGTATCTCCAAATTTTGGGAAATTTGCTCACAATCTGTGTGTGTGTGTCAGGGAGGAGGTATGGGTGTACGAGTCCCTTTGATCGGAGATACCCGAGTAGTGATGATAAGATGGTTCTCAAAAGCAGGTTTTTTTTTGGTTTTTTTTTAAAGCGAAGAAATTTTGAGAAGCTTAGAGATTTTATTTTATATGTACTAAACTTTCATTACTCATTACTCTTGTTTCATGTTAAATTTATAACTGATTTTTTCAAATTAGTTGATTGTTTTATTGTTAAATTTCCTAATAAATATATTGCTATCTTGATAAATAAATGAGATATGATATTATTTTCGCTTGGAATTTTTAGTACTAATTTATATTACAACAGAACTCTAGTATTTTAATATTTTATAAGCTAATGATCGCTAAATATGAGGAATTATTCAATAATATCGGTATTCATGATTTTTTCAATAATAAGATAATTATTTTAATGATTTTGAATGCAACTAAAAAGTATAATATATTTTTTAAATTTTGTTCTGTGTTTTACATTTGCCAAATACTGTCAAAATTTTATAATAGTTTTTGTCTGCTTGATTAATTATTGGGGTATATTCGGTTACCGACGAGTTCTTTATGCATTACTGTTAGGTGTTTTACTAAGAGACTTGATTAAATCACTTAACAGCTGACCTTTACAGTGATAACTGTTTAGTAAAAGGGAAAAGACCGACCCTAAGGAGTACAGTTGGTGTGTGGCCGTGGTAACGGAAGGCCTATGAAGACGGCAGATTACCTGTGTGGCAGGACTTAGCGCGGGGAACAGCAGGAGGACGGCCGATCCATGGGGGATTAGACAAATGAGGTGGGAGCCGCCGCATTCACTTGTCACCCTGACTGATGGGTCGGGAAATGTTGCGGAACCCAGGCACCGCAACCCACCTATAGCTGGAGTCACTTCGCTCCGAACCAAGCGTTAAATGCTTCTTATTTAGAGAGAACTGACTCATTTAATACAATCTCTCTCTCTCTCCCATCCTTCCATAACTCTGTCTATCTCTCTCTCTCTCCCCTTCTCTTTCATTCTCCCTCTCTCTCCCATCCCTCCCAAACTCTGTCTATCCCTCTCTCCTCTCTCTCCCCTTCCATTTCTCTCTCTCTCTCTCTCTCTCTCTCTCTCTCTCTCACTCTCACTCTCACTCTCTCTCTCCCCTTCCCTTTCATTCTCTCTCTCTCTCATTCTCTCTCTCTCTCTCTCTCTCTCTCTCTCTCTCCCTCGCTCACACTGGCTCTCTTTAGCTCACTATTCTCTACTTCTCTTTAGCCCACTCCAACCCTAAAATTCTAACTCTCTCCCTAACAAATACTTATTTGGTATATGTAAATATTTATTAAACAATTAATGCGAGGGAATAGAATAAAAAACCTATCTGTCTCAGCTAGGATTCGAACCTGTATCTCTTGCTTTTCGGGCTTGAATGCTACCACTAGCACAACCGGAACGAGCAAGATAACATATTAAATTCTCAACAGACCAGCGAGAGCCTAAACCACTAGAAAGACGAATACACCGTCTAATGCTCGAAGGAGCTGACATTGTCTAGCTATTTATAGACTCTCGTTATTTACTTTTTATTTTCATTTATAAATATTAATTTAGTTGTGGTTTATTATCTCACGTAAATTTTAATGAGAGGGAATATAATAAAAAATCTATCTGTCCCAGCCAGGACTCAAACCTGGATCTCCTGCTTTCCGGGCACGAATGCTACCACTTGCACTTGTTATTCTATTCCATCGCATTAATTTTTAAAATTTACGTGGGCTTAAGAAACCACAACTAAATTAATATTTGTAAATATTTAATGTTTTTATTCATTTTGAATGTCTGGTATTGCCCCCTTTGATGCAGGCCACTCTCCCTTTGTACCTCTTACCCCCCCCCCCCCAACCCGTTCACCACCCACGTTGTCCATCTTAAAAATCTCTCACAACTTCCAAACCGCCCTACCTCGTAGTCATAAAAATGGGATCCTCGTGACACGACGTCCCCTTTCGCCTTCATGATAGGAAGGTGTGGTGAATTATATTTTTTTGTCCAACAAAAAATGTCTAATAATAATATCTACGGGGAAAAAAAAAAAAAAACTGTTCCACTTTTTATCTTTTACATTGTTATAATATCATGAAAACGATTGGAAAATCTTTCTGAAACTTTTTTTTTCTGTAGAAAACAGATGTGCCATTCAGTAATCATTTCAACATAGTTAATTTTTAGGTGGTTGCAATGCCTTAAAGTAGAAAAAAAAATAAAATAAAATAAAAAAAAAAAAAAAGAAGAAGATTGTTATATAATCTTTTCACTTGGTAGATCACTACAGACAAAGCAGATATATTCTTAGAAAAAAATTGTGTAATTATGCTATTAAGCATAATTACACATTAATAATTCCTTATTAAGGGAATTCATTACAAGTAATACAATCTCATTTCAAAGAAAATAGACAGTTGCTACAATTAAGATTGACTGCAATTAAAGTCATATAAATTCCACTGAACAGAGAGGTATTAATTAATTTTTCAGATAAGAACCAAAAATTCAAATCAGAGAATGGTGTAATTGTAGCACGAACCAATAGGATATCAGCCTGAAGAGTCATGCAAAATGGTTCGCTATTGTAAAACCAATGAAAGCTAAGTTTCGCAACTGTAATTGACCACTCAATATTTCTCAAGAATTCAAGCTTTTCTCCTTCTTTTCTTTTTTTCTTTTTTTGTAAAATCTTTTCACCGATTTGTGTAGTAGTTAGAAGCACCTTAACCTGACTAAATGGCAAAGTTATAAGTAGAGCTAAGAAGACTTTCTAGTCAACTTTAAAATGTCAATGGGCAACTTAAGGGTGGGCAATTTAAACTTGAAGGTCATACATTTTTTAAACATTTTTTCAACTAGTTAATAAATTATATAAAGGATTGGAAGTTTGACATTACCAAAGAGTGTCAGGCTATTTAACATTCATAAGAAAAATTGAAGTAAAACGCTGCCTTCTGAAAAAATTCAGAAAAATCCATAACAAAGTACCAGGATAAACAAAGCAATTTTTTCATCTTCCATGAAGTAAGACGTAAATGTGAGCAATTAACGAATTTTATCTCATTAACCGAAGAGGGTAGAAAAGGATGAACCACTAAACCTGACCGTCAAAACAGATTAGAAATTAGTTAACTTATTTAAATTTGTAAATATTACCAAGTAAAATTTATTTAAAGATTATTATGAGAATAAAATTTATTTATAAAATTAGGTTTTACACCTATTATATTCTAGAAACTTTTTCTTACCTAAAAAAAAGGTATTAATGCAAGAAATTTTCGTCTTCCTGTAAAGAAATATTTACCCCTAGCTCCAAATCTGGTTTTTAAAAAATGAATTTAGTTAAAAGTTTTAAAAAAAATAACTACATAATGAATTTTGTTTCCAAAAAAAAAAAAAATCTGTTTAAAAAAACTTTTATTTTTATTTTATTTTAAATAAGTGTTAATCTTCCTTCCAGCCACTTAAGGTCATGAAAGGAGGGTCTATCAACAGGTTGCCCTCCCATTCTAAACATCAATGGCTCAAGACAAGCTTTTACTTATCGAAAGAAGCTTGCTCATGTTGGGATTTCGACACCCGAACGGATCCTATAAGCTACTCTCACGCCTCTGAATTGTTTCCATAATGTGTATTGTTGTTTTTTACATTACATTTGAACAATAAAATGTTTTATTTCATGATGATAATTGTGGTAAAAATCCCACATTTGGCACTCGTACCGGAAGCCAGAAAAAAAAAAAAACTCTGTTTTTTTCTAGCTCCCTGTACGATTCAAATAAATAATGAAATGTGGGATAACATTACGACAATTATCATCATGATTTTGAATGCCAGTTAGTGGCCCTTTGCCAAAAACGAGAGTCTAACAAATAGCTAACAATTTCAGCTCCCCCGAGTACAAGACGATATATTCGTCATACTTGTCGGTCAGACTCGGAGTGAAGTGAAGTGCTGGGAACAAGAAATTATTCCCAGCTCCCCCGGTGGTGCAGTTGGTTAACGCATCGCCACGATAGTGGGCATCCCGGTTCGTTCCCCGTTTTATATTAACGAATTCCGAAGGAATGTAGTTATTTAGGTTATTCAGTTGTTCACATAACAGATATAAACCACCTGTGTTTAAATATTTAAACATTCTATGTCATGTAAACTCCACACAAGATACGTATATCATTAAACATTCAACTGTTAATATATATACATATATATATATATATATATATATATATATATATATGTTAACGCTTAAAGAATAAAAATAATTCTAAAGACACGAGCTTTCAGTTTTTCTTATATGAAATTGGGCACAGAGGTGTTGAATGCATCACAAAAAGCTACGTTTGCCATTGATAAATACCGGAAATACCATTGAAAACCATGATCTGATATGTTAAGTGCAAGTACAATAATAAATCAAGATAAATTTGTTTATTGCAGAAAAATATGTTCTGTAAGAATAGAGCATTACTTGTATAGAAATATTTTCCATTTAAAATTCTTTGAATGGAACAAAAGTTTCATTTTTTTTAACCTCTCATTCTACTTTATTCTAAACAGGTATAAAATTTAGTGTATTCATCGATAAATGCCTGCACAGGTTGAGACTCGAACCCAAAACGCCTGGTGTATGGTAGAGACGGATGTGCTAGATTTTATTTGAGAGATTTTTTAAAAATTTATATAAACAACTTTTGTACACCCAGAATTACTCTATCAAACACTGATGAGAGCTGTTGTTGCTCGAGGAGGAATAAAGATGTTACACAGAAGTAAAAAATAACAAATTCTACACCGATGTAACAGAGAGATAACAGACAAAACATGTCGATAATCAATGCCATTTATATTTATAAAGCTTAATAAAGGTGTATTTCCAAACACTGAAAACAAAAGAGAAATGCGCTATCCATATTAGGTTGTACTCTCACTGAAACTCCATTAGCAAACCTCATTCATATTTAAATAGCGTCCAATTTGAAACTCAGTAAACATCAAATATTTCAGTTATAAATATATTATGTTCAAATAGTTCTCATAATAAATTTGATATATGAATTCTGAATATATTTNTATATGTGTTTAGACAATTTATATTTTTTTCTTTCAAAAAATTTAAAATTAAGGAAATTATTTCTTTATTTATATACGAACTTCCTGTTCTAAAAAAAAAAATCCTATTCAATTTAATTCACTGAGATTCATCCCTATGAGTTATAAAAAAAAATAAAAATAAATAAAAATTCTCCATCACTCAGGAACCTCAACATTTTTTTTCAAATTTTTCTTTAACTCATTCTCCAAAGTTTTTCATTTAGAGGACAATGATTTTTCAAGAGAATAAATCTACAAGACAAATTAGAACTAAATTGAATAAAAAGTGAGATTCAATCGGCGACGGTTCCAGCAATTATCAGGGAGTAAATATTATTTCTGTTCAGACAGGCAGATCTAAATGTGGGATAAAGGGCTCCACTAAATGAAGAAGAATGAGACAAAATCCCACCCCCTCTCCTATCCCACACTCGAATCCGTCATTCACTTCTTTATCTGAAAGCGCCTCTCTTTTTTATCGCCGCTCTGAAAGAAAACTTCACACTCTCAATTGTCTCTAACGATTGTCAATTCGTCAATTTACTTAAGAGGAACTTATTGACATACTTTTTTCTTTTTTTTTTCGGGAAAATAATTTGGAAAGCAATTACCTTAAGCAAATTTTGCTTTTTTTGGGTATTTTTTAAAAATTG
>KZ806882.1:264506-280789 GCA_000696205.2 Oncopeltus fasciatus
AATTCATGCCGGCAGAGTAGAAGATACTTATAATAAAATATGTAAATAATTCCTTTTCACAAAAATAATATATTAATTAATTCATCGTAGTTTTATATTAACATAATTTCATATTATTTTTTTAAGTTTCAAAATTAATTAGTAAATTAGGGTATATAGAAAAAAGTCGGCCGATTATTCGCTGCGGCCTTTTCCCGTTCCGTCTTAAAAATAGAAGAACAAAAAAGGAAAAAAAAAAACTTGTATGGAAATGATGTTTTATGAAAAATAAAAATGTACTAAGAATAATTTGCGAAAGGTATAAAGTGGCCATTTCTAAAGAAAGAAGAAATTGAATATTACTGGAAAATCTTCATCTTTATCCGACTCCTTTTTATCTCATATCTTGTTTCCTCATTCCCACATCCCACCCCCCACATACCCCACCCCTCAAATGCCTCATATCCTTTGTTTAATTGAAGATGAGGAATATTTAATGTAGTCAGTGAGATTTAATATGCTTGAGTATGAGAAGAGAGAGAGCTAATTAAGATGACAAGCTATGCAAACCCAGGAAAGCCAAGTGGGATCCCAGGAGAGTGGGATGTGGGAGCTGTCGTTGAATTCTCTTAAGAGAACTTTACGATGTCAAGATTTAGTTCTCAGTCACACAGAGCCTACGAAAATATTTCATATAATGGCATTAAATATTTTTGTTATTACATCCGATTCTTCTAATATAACTGTATAATTAACTTGTTTGTTTTTTTTCTGTGAGGGAAGTTGGTACCATATAGTACACCTTAAAAAAAAAATTTCAACATACCTTTACAAATTCTTTTGGAGATGCTAAGAAAGTGATCCGTCAAAAATTATATATATATATGTCTGTAAGGGCTCAAGTGTCCGAATTCTTAAGCTATTTACTTTTTAATGGGTATTTAAGCTTCTTTTTACAAACTGTTGGATGAATTCTTTTATATCTGATATCGATGGGGTGAGAGAGATTTAGAAAGGGATCATTTTGGAAAAATTTATTAGAATATAATTGGTGTAAAATATAATTATCCAATATATATGTAATACGACATATTTGCAGAAAACTCATATTAAGGAAGAAATTTACAAAGATAATTTCAAAATTTGAGCGACTCCCTAACTCTTTTTTCTTGGCTCAATCAGTCATTATTTAGTTAACGTAGAGCAGGTGTCTCTCTCTCCCCATCACTACATTTGGTCTAATGAAGGTCTGAAATTTAGGCCAAGACGTTGGCAGAAATAAAAAAAATAATTGTTAGATGATTTTAGTTGGGGTTCAGTCAAGGTAGATAAAAAAAATACAAATGAAAATTGGTATTTTAAATTAAAATGGGTATTTTTTTAAAAGATTATCTACCAACGTTTCGGCTTACATTGTAAGCCATCTTCAGGGCTGCCTATCATGAAGAGAGGACGTCCTGTCCCTAAGTTCAAAAGATTTTTTGTTTTCAAATCACGAAAACCAAATCCCTGATTAAACTCTCCTCATTAAGCTTGACTGTAAACTAATTACCTCAATATTAAAAATGTTAATATTACATTAACTTATACATTAATTTTATATTTAAATAAAATAAAATAAAATACTAATGACCTGCTTACCTCTACACAACGCTAAATTATTTTCAAAGAATAATAGTTATAAATTATATTACAAGAATCTCAATTATTTTTAGATTTTTTTGTATTTTGAAATTTACGGTTAAGGTATTTTTTTTAAGAATTGCTTTATAGAACTCAGATAACTATAAAGACCACGGTGAATTTCAGCAGCCTCGTGTGGTACATATGTGCGTATAGTCTAACACATCTGTAGCTGCCTTTCGCATACTCGCACACATATCCCGATGTGATGAGGTAGTTTTTTTGTTGTTTTTTTTTCAAACACAGGGTGCCTGCCCTTTTTCCAACCCTTGTAGAACCTAAAAATTACTGTAGACGTTTACGCCCTTAGCCCTTTAGGTCAGTGTGTCACCTTTAGTCTAACTGATCTCGTCAGACCGAAGGGTCGTAGTTCATTTTCACAACGAAAATACCCTACTGCTGTCTAACCTCTGACACTTGCGTAGCAATTATTGCTTTGTTAGGGAACTTTAGAACTAATATCCAATAATGAAAACACAAGCTAGGTGTACCCCAATATATATTGGTCGCGTTGTCACTCCGAAAATGAAGTTGACATAAAGGAATTACTCTTTCGAATCTTATTCTGTCAAGAACCGTCGAAATTCACTGTCAAAGCCATTTCGAACTAAATTGAACTTGAAAATTTTGTATTCCAATAAGAAATATATATATATACATATATTAGAAAAAAAGATAAATGTTTAATTTGTAAAAATTATGCGATTAAAGAAAAAAATTAATTTGCATAAATCCTAAGAAGTAAATATCCTAAATAAACACACACAACGTGGAGTTCGTTATTTAAGGTATTTAAATAAATTAAAGACAATATAACCTTAAAAAAAAATTAAACTCACGTTTGTCTAATAATAAAATGTATATTCTATAAGAGTGGGTAATTACATGACATGGATAGTTCAAATACAATAGTCNATATATTCAGTTATAAGCTCACAATCCGAAATATATTTCAAATTCTGGATTATTTGTGATTGCCATCGGATCTGGGACATGTGAGCTCTGCTAGGCCTAGGACATTGCAAGTCTTCCTTGGAAAAGTTAAGTCCCAATCAGCTGGCAGGGCGATGGACGACGATAACGAAATCAATCGCGGCTTCATTACATGTCCCACAGTCCTCGGATCGGGCGTTTCAACGCATACAAACGAGAATTGGTTTGGAATCCGATTTTGATGGGTGTGCGTACTCCCTCCGTGTTTGTCAGAACATTCTCCATTCGATTTGCATCTCCCCCACTCCGCCGCTGGCTTTCCATTTGTGTGCTAATGCCTACAACCGGGACAGCCCGTCGTGGACGAGAGTGGGGGAATCAAAGCACGGCCAACATATAATTCATGCCGGCAGAGTTAAGTTACAACAAACATATAATGTTGTCGACAGTGAGATCAGCTAAACTATCGGCTTAGTCAGCGGTCCACATTAACTTTCCACTATCCTCTAGAACCATCGTGCATGCAATGGTTGGATTCGGCGATACAGAACGTGAAATACGTAGAAAAGGAAATCCTTCACGTTGGAGCAACGCATACTGTGTACATTCCTCATGTTTGTTTCAAGGTAGACATAGATACAAGTATCTACTACAAAAATGGTTATCATTATCTCTGTCTGCAAGACACCATACTCATATCTATTGGTAGGACACCTAAGGATGGCTATAGATACTTCGGAAAGACAAAGTCGGGAGAAAAATTCGACATTCATAGTTAAATTATTAAATTTCCAATTTTTTTTAAACATTAATTTTTATTATAACAATAAAAACAATGAAGATATTTTATCTTGCCTTTCCCTTTCATCTAATTTAGGGAAAAACTTTTTTGCTTTCAAAAATATATTGTTTTCTTTAACTTGTTTTGTATAATATAATAAGTAAGACAATATCTTATAAAATTGGAGGTCTTCTTTCTTTAACATGGTAATTAAAAAAACAACAAATTGATCAGTTGTTCCAAATATTAAGAAATCAAATGTGACTCAGGGGATATTAATTGAATAAAAATTTTCAAGATATGAAAATGATAAAATCGCACCTGACCAAAATCATCTAATGCTTTATGTTAAATAATTAAATATTTCATTATGTTCTATATTTGAAGACAAATTGTATTTATATGATATGTATGTGTATTCATAAATAGGCTAAAAATTTATAACTGTAAAATTAAAATATATGCTAAAAGAGAGCACCCTAAACTAAATGTATTTCCCTTGATATGTTTTATAAACATATAAAATAATTTAATGATTCCATTCTATTAAAAGTTAGAAAGGCCTTTTTTTTCTTTTTTTTTTTTCTTTTTTTTTTATATAAATACCAATGATGACACTATTTCGCCCTATGAGCGATTTCAGATTTTTAACGAACTCATCTAAAGATATGAAAAATAGAAAAATTTTAATACCGGTTATCGTATCATTATTTTCAAAAATTGTAGCAAATAATGCACCGTTAAACAAAATTTAAAATAACTTAAACGATTGCAATAATAATATCCATCAAACAAAAATTTATATAAATTAACAATAATTTTATTTCTATTTTTTTTTAAATCTTCATAACACACACACACACAAACACACACACACGCACACACACACACACACACACACACACACACACACACACGCGCGCGCGCGCACACACATATACACACACACACACTCCTAAACCATTCATACTCATAATTCTTTAAGTTTTAATACTAAAAACTAAAAAAAAAAAAAGTGCATTGCATAGTTATTGCATTATTAAACCGCAACCCCTCCCTCCACAGTCACACAACAAGCACAATTTTTTTTTTTACACCTGCTAGATGGATACTGAGCAGAATAGTTTAACAGTTTATGTTGACATCATTTGTAAAATAATAATTTCATTAGGCAGTCGCAAAAAAATTTGGAATATCATTTATTTACCCTCTTTAGGGCAGAAATAACTGTAAGTTTTCCTGTCGACTAGGAGTTATGACAGTAGGCCGATAGGAAGACTCAGCAGATAACAGTCTTCGGCCGAATAACCTCCCACTTGGAGGAGTGGGCAGCGCTATCTGTCGGGAAATACGTTCAGGGAGAACCTTTGTTCGCAGCGGCTAAGTTATCGCCTCCCCCATCCCCCACCCCATCAGGTGATAAATACCGACTTATTAAACCCTTCCCCCCTTCCCCTTCCTGAATTAATTCGGTAAATTTATTCGGGGTCGAACTCCTTCCTGTTCCGAAGGCGAACGGCTGGCAGGAAGTGTGGCTTCTAGTGCCTCTTTTCTCATAACATACCCTACCTCGAAACAATTCAAGCCCCATTTTACATTACAAATACATAAAATAATATTTAGTTGCTTATGATAACAATTAGTACATTTTTACATATAGTACATTGGGTACATTTTTATTATCATTAAGAAGCTTTGAAGGAACGAAGACCCAAAAAACGCATTAATCTAGCGTTTTAATTTATAGATTTGAAATTGTACACTACTTTAATTTAAAATTTATCCCTGCCATAATTTTATCATATCACCTAAATTTTCTTACACAAATAACGTATATAAAGAATTTGAAGTAGCCATTGTATTATATTTCAAATACTCTACGGTCAAAACGCTGACACACACACAAAAAAGGTAAATATTTAAAAAAATTGTCCAATCCCAGAAACAAGGACTATCTGAGCCTGGAATACTAACCTAGATCCATTTAAGTTTCTTGTAATTAAAACTAAATATTCTAAATTTTAATGAAAGCAAAGAGGGCTGACAATAACAAAGGTATTATAATTTTTAATCTGAACCCCTCCCCCCTCACCGCCATCAACTGTTTTCAAACACATTTAACAAACTAAACCAATGGTTTGCAAAATTTAGATTAAATACCGAGTTTAGTTTCGTTATGTCAAAGTATTGGGTCGCTAGAGCACATATAGCCACAAATAAAAATGTAGAAAAATAACTTTCTTATGAAAAGTATGATCGGTGAAAGTTTGTTAAAATATTTAAAAATTCTCGTCATTGTACGAACGTAAACAGCTTGATTTCCTTATAGGAAAACTGCTAAATCCACTGACTTCTTAAATTTCAGAACTTTAATTCTATTTTAGAAAACTCTTTCTGCTTTAAATTTAATTTTGTATAATTGAGATATAAAGTTGAAATTTCAATAGGGATATATCTGACATATATTACACCTAAATTTTCATAAAAACAATTTAAGTTTTACTTGAATATACAACATATTTTTGATAAAGAAAAAAAAAACGCGAGAAATATTGTAAATAAGCTGTATTTAAAAATGTAAATTCGAGTGTTAAGTGGGCCGTCTATCATTTAAAATATTAAAATTATCATACCTTATATTCTCCGTCTTCAATGGTTTCTGTACATCATCTCCCGACAGAAACCATTGAAGACGGAGAATATAAGGTATGAGAGTTCTATATTCATTGGTGGTAGAAATAATAATAACCCTTTAGATTATTTACCTATTCAAATTATATTTAAAAATTTAATGATATTTGTGGTTTTTAATCCCATTTAAATTTAAATTAATTAATGCAAGGGAATAGAATAAAAATCTAACTGTTCCAGCCAGAACTCGAACCTGGATCTCCTGCTATCCGGGCAAGAGCGTTATCCTATTATGCTACCGGGAGAGACAGATAACTTATTAAATTCCCAGCACTAGTGTCGAGAGTATCAAACCTACGAGAAAGACGAATACAACGTCTTATGCTGGAAGAAGCTGACATTGTCTAGCTGTTTATCGACTGTCGTATTTACTTTTTATTTTCATTGATTTACATTTAGGTTGGATAAATGAAAACAAAAGTAAATAATGAGAGTCGATAAATAGCTGGACAATGTCAGCTCCTTCGAGCATTAGACGATGTATTCGTCTTTCACAAAGGTTAGACTCTCGACACTAGTGCTGGGATTTAATAAGTTATCTGTCTCTCCCGGTGGCGTAATGGGATAACGCTCTTGCCCGGTTAGCTAGAGGTCCAGGTTCTAGTCCTGGCTGGAACAGTTAGAATTTTTATTCTGTTCCCTCGCATTTTTTTTTATTGATTTAAATTTATATTCTTTATTTAGACTTTTTTTTTGTAAACCATTGAACGAATTCGTTTATAGTTAAAATCCGATCGGAATGGGGGGGGTTTATATGAGCATTGAGAAAATATTTGTGGATATAAATAAGAAGTCTGGCTGCTCTTCACTGCGTTATCTGTAGGTAACCCAATAGATTAGCGAATGAGGGTTACGAGAGGAAGGGTACAAAACCAGCGACATATACCTCTGTCTCCTCCAGACCGCATTTAATCAAGGGGGCGGAGATAAATACGGCAGTAGCTCAGGGTTTGGCCGCGAAGCAGCGCGCTCTATCTTCGGCGGCAGCAAAGTGAAACCGCTCGCTAATAGCCAAAGAACGCGCACCCTGTCGGCCGAGAGCCGAACCACAACAGCCCTGCTAAATGCCGTCGTTAGTAGGGGGCCCGGGGCGAGAAGTGCCCAGACAAACTGGCAGATAAGACATAATTACTGCTGCTACACTGTTTGTGGCTTTTAATTCATCAGTCTCCCTCCAGAGCGCTCTCCCCACCTCCCAGGTAGCCCATTTGTAGAGTGCTGCTCACCTCCCTAGAGCAAGTAGTGTGAATCATGGCAAAATCCCCTAACTGTCCCTACCGAGCATTAATTCATGCTACTGGGCTCTCAAATAGCTCGAGGGCTGATTCAGAAGTACAGCTCTTAACATGGGGTTGCAACTTGAAAATAATTCCATCTTAACCTTTAATATGGTACGAACACAATATAATAAACATTATTATCATATTTTTTTATGACCTTTATTTACATATAAAATTTTGTTAAAAATAAATAAAAACATATTGTAATTTGATTACAATGAATAATAGGAAAAACAAGACATTAATGAAAGTTACATGAAGAGAGGAAGTGACCAGTGACACTACTCTCAAATTATGAATATATAAACCAATAACTTAAATATGATGTGAAATAAATAAAAGAATAACAGAACATATTGCAAGAGATTTTATATATAAACTGATAAATTATATTTTTATACAATTAATGCTGAGAAAGAGAATAAAAAAATCTAAACTGTCTCAGCCAGGACTCGAACACTGGCTGTAACGGCTAGAATTCTTGCCCGGTTAGAAGGAAATCCAGGTTCGAGTCCTGACTGAGACAGTTTAGATTTTTTTATTCTATTCCTCTGCATTAATTATTTAAAATTAATGTGGCATTAAACACCACAACTAAAAAAATGATATTTATTATATTTTTATGTATCAGATAAAAAAAAAAATCTTACATCCTATTATCCAAATTGTGTATCCTGTATTTTTCAATATTATTTGGTGTTTTTTTTATTTTTTTCACACTTTGACGTTCACTGTTTACTTCAAATGGTTTCTACTGCGTAAAATAAAGTACTGACGCCGATAAAGATGTACACGAGAGAGTGTAGGATTTCATGGCCGTGGATTCTAGGGCCTAGCAAGTAGGAATGAGTAAAATACATTTTGAAAAAAAACAAAAAGAAAAAAACGTTAAAATATATATTGGCTCTCAAGAGCCGTTTCATTAGAGTTATTTATTCAACATCTACAGAAATGAATGAGATGTATGCGTTGGGTCGAATCTCACCCAATGTGTGGAAGTTATTTATTTATTATCTAATTAAATCACTACAAATAGCTCGTGAATCACAAAAGTCAGGCGAATATATTGATATATTGATGACACCATTGATGAAATTAGAAATGTTCTGATGGATAATTCAAATATCAAGTCAGAGGAAGCCATAATGAAAATTGGCTAGTAAGCCAATCAAATCCTGTCATGATACTGACATTATTAGCTAGTTTTCCTGCTGTAAAATCCCTTATAATAGCAGTGCTGGCAGTCGATGTGCACTAATAAAATAAATAAATAAAAAATTTATTACTGTTATCTGCTAAAAAATGTATTACTGTTATCTGCTTGACAGTCAGCTGAGGAAATTTGCTAAAAAAATAATTTTTCTATAAAAAACATGAGAAGTGGTTCAGCTCCTGAACGAGGAAAGAAAATAGAACAGAACACGCAGGAGTTGCGTAAACTAAGTGAATTTCTTCATTCAAGGAAATCCATCCCTTTCCATTTAAGGTAATCCCCTACACTTATTGAATATATCTTTTGAGTAATTAATTGCTCATTGTCAAATTCTTTCATATTCTGTTTAAAACCAATATGGAAAATTTCATTTAAAAAAAACAAATATTTTTAGCTTCTTTTAATTCAAATTAAAATGTACGGAACAGGTTAACCACCACTATTACGTCGTGGTGAAAATCATATTATTTATGACTCAAATAATTCAGTCAGGATTTAGTTAACGTAGAGTAGGAGTCTCACTTTCTCTCCATCACTACATTTGCCCTGACTTGAAAAATAAGCCAAACGTGGGTAAAAAAAAAAAAAAAAAAAACTAGTTTGTTTACAAATCAGTTTTTAATTCTTCCAAGACCGAATTTCTGACTAATCTGACCTTAAGAACTAATTTATTTCATAATAACAATTATATANTATATATATATATAGAGAGAGAGAGAGAGAGAGAGAGAGAGAGGTGGAGAAAGCGAAAGAGAAAGATAGAGAGAGAGAATTGGATTGAAGTCCGACGACAGGGATTGGGCATATGGATTAGGATGAAATTAGAGTTCACTATGAAAGAGATTGAAGCGGGTGGAGATAAAGTTTTCGACAAAATAAATATAAACCATAATTCGTAATCGAAATATCTTTGTTATTATTTGAGTAATGAAAAAGTTCATTGAACACTAAAAGTGGCAAATGTATTTTTTTTTTTTTTAATTTTATAGTGATATGATAAGGGAGAAATTTACAGTTTGTGAGGGACTCCCCCTCCCCCACATCCTATCCGGTTAGTCTAGAAAAAAGCTGAGTAGTCATGCTATTTACCCTCACTTTACTCTCCGATTTATATTAAATTTCTTATTTATTCTAATTTATGGCCATCTTCAATAAAACATTGGAAATTTGTTCCAATTCATGGAACGTAGCTCCTGTCTGAAGGACTTTCATTAGTTAGAGAAGATCTCTTTTTTTATAGAAAATCATTCATTCGTAACCTCTTGAAGAGGAGTTTTAAGCACACGAAAATAGTACAGAGAGGTTCGTCAGAAAGCTGTTATATATTGTCGCATCACAAGACATTTCATAATTTTTTTTCCAAGCCAATGTACAATGTCTGTGTTCTCTTACAAGTATTCATTTGAATGATGATCTCTCACTTGTAATCACATGTGATAGATGAGCCACGGAAGTTTCGAGAGCGTGCTCAACTTGTCGTATGACGTCAGCAATGTGAGAAGGTTTCACCGCAAAGGTTATATATCGACGTGAAGGGCCAGATGAGATATGCTACAGCTGACAGTACGACACCTTTATGGATCACGTCCAAAGTAAGAATAGATACGACAATAACCCCCTCCCCCCCCACTCCTCAACAAACACAGTTCTCCCGACCTCTTTGCCCCAACTCCACACACTCTCGAGAGAAAATAGCTATAAATTGGTGCCTTGTTTGACATATGTCTGGAAGAGGTTGGGCTTCGTCTCTTCCCTTAGCCATTATTAAAAACAATAAACAATTCCATAAACATATTGAAATATATGTTCATCTCTCTATTTTAGAAAACTCTCTGTCGTATCTGAAAATATTACATTTAAGAAAAAATATATGCGATTAGAATAAAATGATATATACAGGTACACAAAAGAACAACTCAACTGCCACCTAAATTACATTTATTAGAGCCTGGGTCAAGAATAATACAGACTTAACCATATTCTATTAATATAAATTAAATAGTTTTCAGTAGCTTCCTACAGAAATAAATAAGTATTTTATTGCCTTTTACACAAATATTGAAAAATGATATATTCAGTATTATACACGGGAATGTGTATAAACATTTCAGATCATATGAGAATTAAAAAAAAAAATTAGCAAATAATATTTACTACATTCAATAATCAAGTTTATATTTATTAGGCTTTACTAATACTTTTGGCACATTAATTGATACATTATATATCACATGTTTTTATTATTATTTGGTATTAGGTGTAAAAAGACATAACTATATGGATAAAATGTAAAATAAAATAATAAGAGAAAAAGATTATCTTGGATGTTTCTCTTTCTACAGCGAGATTTTGAAAAAATACAATATAATCTATATCCATCAATCTTACTCGAATTGAAATCATACAGGAAATGCAAGATAATTAAATATGTTCCTTTTCATAAAAAAAACATATTTTATTAGTGAGCATAATTAAAAATTAAAAAAAAAAGGAAAGTTTATAATAAGTGAATTTTTTTCCTAATAATTGAAAAAGAATTTATCATCCAAATTATGCTGTATTAATTATGTGTGTATGTATTTATATATAAGAGTGTGGGTATAAACATTGTATGTTCCAAGTTTCATAATTAGATTTGATTGAAAATCGTTGAAATAGAAAAAAAACCTTGAATAAAACAATATCTATTGAGATATAGATATTATGGAGGTTAATTAGCTGAGAAATAGAGGTTATTAACTTGTTTGGATTTTTTTAACGGTGCTTTATCTTAAAATTTATAAAATAAATGCTTGCGATTTTACATTTTAATAAAACTTTAACTGATTTAACACGAATTTTCAGTAACTTCTTATAATTAATTAAAATATGTGTTAAAACCTTTAACTGCTTATTAAAAAAAAATATTAAAACGTGGGTGGAAAATTTCTAATGCTTTCAAATCACAAAATTTTACCGTTATTATTATTCTAAATTCCAGCTGGGTGAAAAATCCTTTGAGATCAACTTCAAGAGAAGGCGACAAAAAAAAAAAAGAAAAAAGTATTATCAGGAAAATATTTTGAAACAAAACATCCTCAGGTTTCCCCAGCACGGCTTATCTACGACTTATCGCATTAACGAGGGGGCCCCCATTCAGTCACGCTATCACATAATTAGTAATAGTTTAATATCAATACACACACACACAAGAGTCAAACAGCTGGAATTCTCTGACGAGGATCACGCGAAAACCAGCTGATACGGTAGCACGAGGGGAGATCTGCTGGTTCATGTCTTTCGCTGTTTCACTTTTGGGCGTTCAAAAATTATCCATAGTACCTATTGGGGAAAAAATTAAACGGTAAATATATAATAAAAATATTTTAGGGGATCCATTTGGCTAACCCAAAGTTAACTATGCAAGTTGGAGTTAGTTATAATCAATAACCAAGCTAACCTTTTATACTATGATCCTAAAACTTTACCAAGAAATAAAACTAAAATAATATATATATGTAAATGAACTCAATATTTTTTATAAAGCTAATCACAAAGTGTTACGAAATAAATGGGGTAAAATATAATATATTTATTTAAGCTATGTATAATTATCTCATTTGTCTTAAATTCGTATACATAGGTAGTTTAAAAATGTACTTCAAACAGTAGAAGCATAACTTAAGTAGAACACATATGTTTCAATAAAACTTTTAATTAAAAATATAATTGAATAACTTATTTCATATTTAAAGATAAGAAGACTTTTCGTCGTCCCAATGAATGGGAAAGTTAATGTATCCGAGACTGGCTCTAGGCCGACTGGGAGAGCGATAGAGAAGTCATTAAACCCTCCAAATTTATTCTTAAATATAATCCGTGTAATATTTCATTTTAAAAAGTGCATTAGTATCAAAATGCAAAATGAAGCCTTTAAATTTTCATATATATATTATACCAAAAACAAATGCGTTAATTCAAAGTGGAATCTAAATATCGAATTTAGAATAAATAGTAGAGAAGTGGGGAGCCCAACCAATTTCTGAATTTGTACTTTAAAATATGTCCCTTATTCGTTCTAATAACAAAGTAATATACGATAATTCAACTGAATCTTCTTCTTAATTCCCCTTCTCCTTAATTCCTCTCTAGCAAAATGTGAATCATCACATAGGCTTTACACGGTCTACAGAAATATTCATAAATACTTTTTCCGGGCTGGACCATGTCACAAAAGTGTTTTTTTTTTCCCACGACCTTTCGCGCATCATGTGATGGCTTCTTCAGGGCTGAATGCAAAACGAGCCCACTGTAATAAAGTAATAAAGAAGAACAATTTTTAGCGCAAGGGAATAGAATAAAAAATCTAACTGTCCCAGCCAAGACTCGACCTGGATCTCCTGCTATCCGGGCCGGTGAATTTAGTGATTATGCTACCGGGATCAGTCTGATAAGTTATTAAATTCCCCGCACTAGTGTCGAGATTCTAACCTCCGAGGCCGACGAATATATCGTCTTATGCTCGGAGGAGCTGATATTGACAAGCTGTTTAGGTTACTCTCGTTATTTACTTTTACATTTTAATTTTATAAATATTATTTTTTTGTGGTTCTCTTGCACTAAAAATTGTTAAAATTTACGAGGGATTAAATACCACAAAAGAAAATTTATAAAAATAAAGAAGAACTCCCCGCTGGAAGAACGGGTAATATTTAAATTCCTAATAGGCAGGTATAAAGAACTCTATAAATGACAAATTTGATTTATCTAGTTTTAAACTTAGAAACGCTGGAACACGAATATAAACATTTGTGTTTAGAGTGATTAAAGATGTAAAGAAATTTTTCAAAATCCATGTCATAGAATTTTATGGATTTGTTTGATCACTGAGAAAGAAATCTGCTGAAATTGAGTATATTACATCTAGAATTATATACATTCATTATTGTCAATTGTAAAGTGACTGTAATTCAAATAAATCCTTTGTCTTAGAAACATAGTGCAAAATAATACATTATATAATTATTCTTGATTAAAATGTAATTAAAAGACTTACAGAGAGCTCATATTTTTTGTTTTTAATAAACTCAATGTTATCTATTATAAAAAATTTTAAATGCTAACAAATATAAAAATTTAAAATTAATAAATATAGTTGGGTAAAATGATTTTTTTTGCTTATTTTTGATAACACAAATTTCTACTGTAATACTTGTTTTTTTTTTAGCTTTCATTTGTAAAAAGGACTGGCTGATGACATGATTGCACCCCAAAATAAACAGCTGGCTGGATTGGTGATAACAGTGAAAGCAGTTACGGCCTGTGAAGTTACATGTGCTCCCTACCACCATCAAAGGGCAGAGGAGTGAGGTGCGAGCGCCCCACGCCCAGGGCGGTAATCGAATCCCCTCGGCTACACTGATCCACCAATGGGGTTCCTTAAAACAATCAGCGGTAATGGGCCCCGGATCGCTGCTGACAGCAGTGGACTGGGGGAGTGCTGAGGGATGGAAATTTGAAATTTAAATTGATAATGCGAAAGTGGAGGGGGATCTGAGTACATTTGGTTCTCTCCCCCACCCCACCCGCTACCATCACTCGCTCTGTCATTTTTTAATAGCTCACTATTTCAGCTCCACAACCCTTCAATTTCATAACATGAATTGTATTCCTTTTAAATTTTCAATAAATTACATTTTTCTCAGGCTTATCTAGTGCATTACATAAAATAAAATATTTAGAAAAATTACACTTATAAATTTGAAAAATAATTTTTTTTTTATCAACCTACTGGGAATTGTAATATTAAAGAAAGTTCTAATGAAAATAATGAATAATTCGATAATGGGGACATGTGAATATTAAAATGGAATTTTTATTAAGAGAATGATTTTGGTTGGTTTTTGACAAAATTTATAAATTTTTAGTCAAATTTTGAGGATTAGTCGGAGATTCGGTCATGAAATTTGAATAAATAAAAACTAATTTTTAAACGAAAAATTTTTTTTCCAACGTTTTCCCTTAAATTTCTGACCTTTTTCATGGTAATTAGGGTGATGGAAAGAGAGAGTCTCTTACTCTAGGTTCATTAAATCATGAGCTAGAAATTTTCTCCTTACATCACCACTTTGCCCCGAAGCAAGCTTGAAATTTAAGTCAAAACTTTGAAATATAAAAAAAAAATGATAAAATTTAAAAAAATGAATAAATCAATTTTGGTTTACAAATTAGTTTTTGTTTCTTCAAATTTCATAACAAAATCTTCTAAAAATCCTCCCTCATAAATTTCGACGGTCAACTATCCCAAAATCGATATTTTCAAATTAATAACCAATCCTGTTTCATTGCGATTGTATGATTATTTACATGATTGCCATTCAATAGCCATTAATAGTGTCGTACAAAAATGTTCAGGATTTAAAATAAAGTTTTCTAGCTTATTGACTTTCGTCTTATTTATGAATGACAGAGTTACAGCTTATGATTTATGGATGAATCGCCCAGGAAGATAAGTATTTTCATTTCTGAGACGGCAGGTAAAATGACTTTCATGACGAAATGTCATCTGTCATTTTAGAGGTGAGATTCCTCTATATAAATTTCTAAAATAATATAATAAAAAATATAAATATATATATAAATTATTCAGTGCACATTCACACACCCAAAGAATAAGATGGGTCAATTTTGAATTTATACCTATTTTATGCAAATGTTCGAGTAAGATAATTGCTGAAGGGTACGGTGGAGTTTGGCGACCTTGAATAATAATCATCATGTTTTTCGATATTTAATATAAAAAATTATAAAACAAAATGTTTTACAAGAATAAATGTAATACATAAAACTATGGAGAATGTAACTGTAAGATTAAGCCGGGAGAACTATATATTTTTTCAGCCACTTTGGAGTGAGGAGCTACGTACAGGTGGACACCTAACTATAAACACATATGGCATTGGGCAAGCTTAAGGGCGAAGCCGACTACCATTGTCATTGAAGTAGAGCAATCGATTTCGGTATTAGATCTTAGTTACAAGTTCGCAAAGGGATTACGGAGGAGAATATTTAATTTCTTTCTTATTATCAGCACTAAGCCTACAATTTATAGCACACAATAGGCGTATGTTGTAAATATACGCCTATAGCGCTAACAGTTACCAGCTACCAGCTACCAGTTACAAGTTCAGAAAGGGATTACAGAGGAGAATATTTAATTTCTTTCTTATTATCAGCACTGAGCCTACAATTTATAGCACACAATAGGCGTATGTTGTAAATATACGCTTATAGTGCTAACAGTTACTAGCTACCAGCTACCAGTTACAAGTTCAGAAATGGATTACAGAGGAGAATATTTAATTTCTTTCTTATTATCAGCACTGAGCCTACAATTTATAGCACACAATAGGCGTATGTTGTAAATATACGCTTATAGCGCTAACAGTTACTAGCTACCAGCTACCAGTTACAAGTTCAGAAAGGGATTACAGAGGAGAATATTTAATTTCTTTCTTATTATCAGCACTGAGCCAACAATTTATAGCACAGAATAGGCGTATGTTGTAAATATACGCTTATAGTGCTAACAGTTACTAGCTACTAGCTACCAGTTACAAGTTCAGAAAGGGATTACAGAGGAGAATATTTAATTTCTTTCTTATTATTAGCACTGAGCCTACAATTTATAGCACACAATAGGCGTATATTGTAAATATACGCCTATAGCGCTAACAGTTACCTG
>KZ806882.1:296885-326423 GCA_000696205.2 Oncopeltus fasciatus
TATATATATATAGCTGAAATATGGTTTGTTCAAAATTTTAATGAAATATATATCATTTTTGAAGAACCATGCTTTTAATGTATAACTTTCCGATATATACACCAATGTACATACACAATCAAGTGAAAGGAAAGTCTAAAGAAAAGATGCTATTCCTTTCTAAGCTAGTAAAGTCCTGAGAATAGGGTTGATAAGACCCCGTCACAAATTTGTGAGGGTGTACCGGTTGCGTGTGTGTCTGTGTGCTTGTCGCACTCGTGACAGTGTTTACATGTGCACACTTGTGTCCAGACGGCGGTGTTTGGACGTCTGATTGAGGGCTGACGTCCTATCCTGCGAGAGCCTATCACATAATTGCTTTCTCCGTTTAAATTCAATCGTCACAACCCCCCAACCCCCGCAACTAACAACTCATTCACATTCAACCATTCGTCACTAACTCTGTCCTCCCCGCACTCATACATCTCCTATGGCTATCTGTCACTCTTTTACCGGGGTTTTTTCACAATCTCTCCATCAAATAGGACCCTCGAAATTGCTTGGGTGGCTCTAAAACATCTAAGTGATTTTTAAAACTAAACAAAACTTCAAATAAAAACTAATAATCCACGTAAAAAGATCAAATAAAGCAAAATAACTTGCAATTATAATCAATATCTATTCATATATCATGAATACATTTCTTTTATTCTTGCACTAATATAATTGTTGTTTATTTTTATTTTTTATTGAAGGTTGTTTTAATAATACCTATAACATTAGAGTAATTAAACTCAAAAAAAATTGTAAATATTTTATTTGGTTGTGTTTTTTTTTTATCCCACGTAAGTTTTAAGCAATTAATGAGAGGGAATAGAATAAAAAATCTATCTGTCCCAGCCAGGAATCGAACCTAGATCTCCTGCTATCCGGGCCGGTGTGCTAAGACGTTACACCACAAGGACTAGCTAGATATTCATTAAATTCCCTCTACACTAGCGAGAATTTAATGAGATATCTAGCTAGTCCTTGTGGTGTAACGGCTTAGCACACCGGCACGGATAGCGGGAGATCCAGGTTCGATTCCTGGCTGGGACAGATAGATTTTTTATTCTGTTCTCTCTCATTAATTGTTCAAAACTAATAGGTTTATTAAAAAAAAAAGAAAAAATTTTAGGAGTTGCTTAGAAAAATGATATTACTGGAAGTGGGGTTTTCCTGAACCCTGAACTGTACACCTGTAACCTTTACATTTAACAGTTTAGAAGTTACTGCTAGATATTGAATTTTATTCCAGCCGCCCCTGAAATAACATTGCGGAACATGAGAGGGGATGTCTTGAGGAAGCCACCGATTTCTGGAAACACCCAGAGCAATATAAAGGTATATATTTCTGTTTGAAAGCCAGTCAAGATAAGACTCGAACCTTTGCAGGGTCCTCTATGCTATGTCGGTGATTTCTCACATATTCTCTAACTCACCATTTTCCACAATCACACCTCCATGGACGAAGAGCCCATGGTGTGACAGGGTTGTTGACATTGTCTCGTACGCACACCTCAGACAGAATCTCATTGGTAGGAGCACTCGCCAAAGTGTAGGAGAGGCGGAAAACATCTACCTAGCTGACCCACCCCAAGCCATCAAACTCCCCCTCGTTCAAGATCTCCTTTCCCACTTTTTATCTCCGACCCCTCCAACCCCCCCCCCACTACCAATTTAATAAATTGCCTCAACTTGATTAACGATCATTGCTCTATTTATAAACAACCTCCGTTCGTTAAGACTACCCAATCCTCTTTTTTCTCTCTAATTGAACTATGACCTCTTACATTAATTGCCAAATGAAATATACAATGAAAAAATTAGCTTATAGGTTTTTTAGATTAAATTAATTCTTATCATTGGGGTAAATCGGAAATAAATTATATTTTAATCCATATTTATTCATACCTTAAATTATCTGTGTTAACAGTTTTTTTTCTCCCATTCCCTCACCCTTCCTCTCTCCCCCCCCCCTCTATCTCTCATTCTCTCTCCTCCACTTTCCCCCCCTTCTTTCTATTTCACTCCTCTCCCTCTCCCTCACTCTCTCTCTTTCTTTTTCTTTCTTACACACACACACTCACCCTCCATTTCTTTCTCCCTCACTCTCCCTCTCACTCACTCACCCCCATCGCTCTCTTTCTCACTTTACCTTCTTTCGTCTCTCTCCCCACTCTCTACCCATCCTTACCTCTATCTCTCACCCGAACTCTCTCTGGCTCTCGTCCCTACTTCCTCCATGTCTCCATTTTCAACTGGAAATAAAACTTTTTTACTGAAAAACTAGCGAAAATATACGCCAAATATCTGTGTTAGTTCTTCCCATAATGTAATAATTTAGAAATAATTTAGCAATTAAATTTTTTAATGCTTTATTTTGTTGGTACCTTTTAATCAATTAGTTTATTTGTGGCAAAATATAAGAAATAGTTGAAAATATAAATTGTATTTTATTAGCACTTAGAAAATTAAAACCATAATTTTGAGTTTCTATAGAGTATATTAAAAAAGTATGTAAAAAAAGTAAAAGGCTAGCTTGATCTTGCAACATGGATATGGCAAAGAGCGATATAGACAAAACCAATGTGTCCGACTAGACTGTCTTGGAAATATGAGCAAGGGGGCAGGATTTAGATAAATTTGTAAATATTAAATGTAAAAATATTCATTAGTAAAAGCTTGTCCTAAACCATGTATGTTTAGAATGGGATGGCAACCTGTAGATAGCCCCTCCCTCCACCACCCTAAGTAGTTGAAAGGGAACAGAAATTTTAAATAATTTTTTTTCTATTAAACTTATATTTATTCTATACATTCAGTTAAAAAAAAAGTTTTGTAATTTGATCACAATGACATTCAATGTCAATCACATGAGGAGAAAAGTAACCAATGACACCACTTTCAATAAATGAAATAAAATTTTTAAAAAATTGTAATTGAAGAAGAAATTACGCGTTTAAAATTTATCTTCCCTATAACTCTCATCCACATTTTAACTTAAATTAATTTACTCAATGGTTTACGAAAAAATACTTAAAATATGAAATATACAGATGTTTTTTCTTTATTTTAAATTTGACTAAAGTAACTTTGCATTATTTTAATCTATATTTATAATTATTTACAGCAATACCTATAATAATATATACCTAACTAATAACAATACTTATACGGAGAAAGAAGGCTCGTGTACGATTGTATACAACTGGAGTTGTATACTTCTTTACTGATAACTTTTATTTATTTATTACATTCTGTTAAATAAAAGCATTTTGTAATTTAAAAATGACATTCATTGACAATCACATGAGGAGAGAAGGTGACCAATGACACCACTCTCAAATTATTTACAGGCTATGTCCCAAGGAGGTCACGGGGCCATCTTCGTTTGAGTCGACGGGGAGGGCTGTAGGTGTTGGAGTTGGAAGACAAGGTCTGTGCTAGTGGATTAGGATGGTATGACAGTTTACTGTGAAAAAGGCTGAAGTGAAAAGAAATTAGATCCTGAACAAAAGGGATTACTGATAACAAAAAGAAAAACGTCGCAACTAAATTTATCTCATCAAAGTGAATGAGAGGGTGACTATTTCACCCTCAAGATTCTTGCGAAGGAGATATTCGTATACATAAAAACTGAAAAAGATATTTCGACAATTTAATTGTGTTTAGACGTAAACTGCCAATGACAACTTGTATTTACTCTTGAGTTCCTCTTCTTCACCATAAAATAAAAAACGGACAAGTCCACTTTGTTATTGGGAGGTGAGGAACTCGTTCGCCGTGGTGTTCTTGCAACAGTTCCTGATAAGAGCTGCCTGTTAGACTGATAAGAAGGTGTTGGAGACTAAGTGAGCTTGGACACGCCACCTCGACCTACTGAGGCCTCCATGTTGAACATCTCGCCTCGAAAGTCTTCTGAAGGATTCCTATCGGCAGAAAATGCCATTATCTACCCTTATTATTGCTTTATTTCAAGTAATTTTATCATTGCTAATAGTATAATAGCTCAAAATGTAAAAAAAAAATATTATTGTAAGTAAACAGAGCTTCCCTAACTGTCAGAGACATACAGGCGTCTCTTGACAAACTTAAAGCACATTGATATATCTGGGGGTAGGAATGTTTTTTTTTTATTTTTTTTTATTATAGGATATATGAAATAATAAAATGTGTCCTCGCCCATGTGGGGGCTTAGACATTTTTATAGTAGGGGGAAACGTCCAGAACTACCTGCATTTACTGCCTGCACTCCTTGAGTATGTCAACAATGTTCAAGGTTTAAGATTCGTCTTCATTTTTTTTTCTTTACTCTGATTAATCAGGTTATTCTTTATCTAGCTTTGTATATATAGTGATTTAGGGATTTTTTTTGTTTGGTTCAAATTTATTGTCAAATGTTTTCGTAACATTTTAAAATTAAAAAAAAAACAATATATTCTGTCTATTTATTTGATTATATTGACTTTAATATAATGATTTTAATTGACTACAATGACTGAATTTTAATAATGTATAACAGACATATTACATTAGAATTTATTTAGATAGATTTTAACTCTAGTTTGACATTGTGTATTATAGCACCTAAAAATGATTCGAAAATTAATTCGTGCTTCTTGTTTCCTTTTTGTTTTGTTTTTAATTTTTTTTTTTTTTTATTCTTGTTAAATTTATTTCCCCATCCATGAGTTTTACGCTTTCAGAAACGTATAATCAATGTATTAATTTTCCACTGAAGTTGTATTTCTATTCTGGTACCTATATTCTTGGGAGTTACATTATTCTATTTTTAAAAAGATATGATAATAAATACCGTTTCAAAATGCCATAAAAAAATGGATACTTTAGGAAAGATTATTTTTAATTTTGACACATTATTATGTTTTCTGCTCATGAACAGGTGTTAGTCTAAAACCAGAAATCATTAAGGCGATTTAAAAAAATAGTATTTAATACAATAACTTTTCACGTTTTATACCTTAATATTCAGGGTTCAACTAGAACAAAATGTTGAATAACATTTTTAATATTTACAAAAAAAAAAAAAAAAAAAAAAAAAACTAGCGCCATGCAAGAGCTCCGTAATTTAGGAAGATCTCAAACATTCCATTAAAGTGTAGCATATTACAAACAATTCATGAGGGGGAACAGAATAAAAAAATCTATCTGTCCTCGCCAGGAATCGAACCTGGATCTCCTGCTATCCGGGCCTGGTATGGCTTTTTATTATGTTCCCTCTCATGAATTGTTTATAATTTACGTGGGATAAAAAACCACAACCAAAATAAAATATTTAAAAAGTAGCATATTACTTATTCATTCATAATAAAAGGCATAAAAAACTCTGTAAAAATGAATGTCACTGAGGGTCGTTGTAGGCTGACCGGAAAGGCATTCATTGGAAGGGGTTTACAACACATTTCAGATAGTCGAGGATGATAAATTGAGACACTATAGATATAAAATATATTACAATTATTATATGATTACTTTTGAAGTTGAACAATTCAAATACAGCATAGCTAAACTAAGATATGTAGCAGCATTTGTTTTTGGCTATTGAAAGACAACATTAGGTTTTAATCGCGATGAATTTTTTTAAATATATTTTCTGATACTGCACCAAAAATTCAAATAACTTTGGCTTGCATATATATATATATATATATATATATATATATATATATATGNNNNGGGGGATAATTGGAATGTTAAGTGGAAGTATAGAATTTCAATGGGCATAATATTTATTTTCACCAAATGTAACCCATCTGCTAATAAAATATATGACCAATAATTGTAGATTATATAAATTGAGATGTTAAATTAAAAATATTCTTAGACTGCAGTACCATGGAATTCGCTCTGTTTTACGTCTCTCCTACGTGAGGTATTTTTTGTAGTCACTTGCTAACTTAAAAAAAAAAAAAAATCCACTAAAGAGATTACAAAAGAAATTGCATGAATCTGAATCCATACTTACATTTGAATCCAGGTTGGGGAGGGGAGGGGGGTACAGAGAGGCTCGTAAAAGAGACGAAATCAAAAGAAAAGTTTAGGGGGAAAATGACATCCGAACAAGGGACCCCCCCCCCCTTTGCAATAAAAACTTTACAATCTACAGGAGAAATAATTGCAAACAAGGGGTGAGCTCTCACATAAAACTGGCATAAAATACGGGGGGATAATCATAACTGTTCTCTGAGAAAGAGGGGGCTTGAACCCTTCACTCCTACCTCGTCATTTCCTAGCTTCCGAGCGTCCCGATTTTCCAACACTTTTTCCAACTTAAAATTTGAATGAGAATTAAATTTTCGTTTCGCCCCCCACTGTTCTTCCTCATAATTCACTTCTTCCTTATCGTTCTTTCCTTAAGGGACCAATGTTCTTGAAGCTTGAAAGAAAATAGCCACACAGGAGCTACATCATCCTAACAGATTAATGAAAAAAAAAATTAGAGCAGAAATTATTTTAACCAGTGATTCAATTGCCAATAGATCTACGCGTACATTAATTAAAGAATCCTATATTATTCTTATTTTTATACATAGTAATATTATTATTCGTTATTAAATATTTTGAGTCTTTTATTTATTATAAGTGTATGGTAATGTGTGTGCAAAAACATGTTAATTTTTTTATTTCTTTTTGTTCCATATAACGCTGGAGAAATTAGTCAGGGTTTTGTCATAAATAAATATCTATTCAACATAAGAATTAGTAAAAAAAAAAAATTATCTTCAAATAAAGTAACAATAAAATATAATTGCAAAATAATTGGGTACAAAACTAGGTCCAGTAACAAATTAGGGATTAATAATACTTCGTCGGAAAGTGACGTCATAGCATTTCATATTTTTGAGTGTTCGTGAGTGAGTTTCACTCTACACGTGGTTCAGATCTGAAGTTGTTTCAGTCTGACTGGTATTTTTTACCAGAGGTAATAGCTAAATTATCTAGGTCGACCGTTGTCAATTATAGATCATATAAAAGATATATGTGGTTTGTCTTAACCTGGATATAATCTCTCAAGTCTGTTGAGTCTGATGGAGGCTTGTGAAGTATGATGTGAAACAGAAGGATTTAATTTTTTATAGTTTTTTTCTTCTAATATTTATTGGTGACAACACGCTATAGATAATCATATGTTACTTTCTCATCCCAAAAAAAATTTTTTCTTCCCAGAAAAATAGAGTCATTCCTCTTGTAACGCATAAAATTGTTGTATAAAAAATAAATATTTATTTATATTAATAGATTTTTTTGGGGGGGTTCGTTCCAGGTAGATCCATAAACGGCGTCCTCTTTCGCCTTTATAATATCTCTGAAGATAACTCGCAATGTAAGCTGAAACGTTGGCAGATAATTAAAAAGATATACATTTTTAAAATTGTATCTACCTTGATCAAACCCATCATAAAAAAAAAATTACGAATTATATCTTATAGGCCGGAGAACGCAAATGAGAATAAAAATATGGACTAATACGCTTGGCTTTAAACTAGTCGATATGAAATATCGAGTAAATTTTCATCCATCGCAGATATAATTGTAAAAATCTAACTTAATGAAAGAGTAAATTGTTGTAAAATTTAATAAAATACATATACTTATAAAATTACATTTTTTATTTACTGTTCTTATTAATGGTTGGAGGCTGCTTGGACGTCGAATATTACACAGGAGAAATAAGTCAAGGTTCAGCCAGGATTGCCAAAGTTTCGACCTAACTTGTAAGTCATCATCAGGGCAATAATTACATACATGTTAAGTCGAAATAATAAAATATTTTGGCAATAATAAAATAATTACTTAACAATTTTGGAGTATTCCATTTTTTCATCCTGGCCGCAACCCTGACTTATTTCTCCACCAGTTTTTAATAATATACAACTTTTATTATTAAATCTTATAGCAGATTGCTGGGCGTTATTTGGTAAATTATTAATAGCTATTATTTAATGGATTGTTTTAGAAAATTACATATAATAATATTTTTTAAAAAAATGCTAACGTTATCAATTAATCCATTAATTCAGGTTATTATTCCTATATTTATGTTGTTATAGAAGTCGAAATAATCCTGATTCCTGTCTTCTATTAACTAATTTATAGTAAATATATTAAAGGGTATTTGTAGGGCGTAATAACCTAGAAGTTGATTGCCCTCCATTATGATCTACTACTACTAAAACTTTTGATAGAATTTATCTTGAAATTACTCTTGACTGAAATCATTCTCATACCCTCTCCTTACACAAATTCCACCCAAATTCACTTTATGTATGCATATATATATATATATTTATAGTCATCCATAACTTTGACTTATTCTTTCTAATTACCTTATTGAAAATGAATAGTTATGTTCTTGAAGTTATAAAGAAATACCCCTATAAATTTTTACAAATGTTCCATTTTTTCTCTCTTTTTTTTATTATTATATTAGTATTTTTTTTTTTTTTATATCACAAAAGTATTCAAACGATTCGAAGAAGGATGTCTGAACTGTTTCAGGGGGTGAGTTTGGCCCTTCTTTAGGTTCATTAAGCATAACGCTATTAGGCAAGCGGAAATTTCGATGGGGTCCAGGAAGCAAAAGAAAAGCTTGAAACAGACGGGGTGACCCTTGATGCGAGCGAAACAATAACTGAAGTTATCTCTACGATTTAGAAGACTCAAATGAAACTTTTCTCTTTTCCATTGGGGAAAAAAAAAAATATATATATATACATAAGATTTGTTATAAAATCAAAGGAAATATAAAAAGGGATAAGAGTGAATAATAGAAGGAATAAGAGCGGTAGAGGGAGAAGAAGAATGGATGGAAGAGAGAAAGAGAACGAGTGGGGCATACAAAGAGAATGAAATTACTGAATATCGAGACAAAGAAGCGGGTGGGTAGGGGGTTGGGGAGAGGGGGTTTGGGAAAATAGGGGATGAAAGGTGGGGAAGTAGAGGGTTAGGGGTGGAGGGGGAGACTTTGATAAGAAAGCCCTGCTTGAAGGCCCTAACAGAAAATCCCAGAGGAGATCTGTCCGTTTCTGTGGTGTCACCCTTAGCCAGTGATACAAAAAGAAAAAAATCACCAATCTCCACTGAATACAATCCTATACTGACTTTTTACTTATACTGACTTTATTTTATTTCAATTGTATTGGAATTTATTTATTCGACCGTGTTCCCCTTTAAATTTTGTATCTTGAATTAATTTCATATTTGTATTTTATATTAAGACCTTAAATAAAGTATAAATGAGAAAACTCTTTGAACTTTGGAAAGAAAATATATATTTTACTGAAATTTCGCATATCCTGCGATGGCTTCTACAAAGTTGACTGAAGAATAGGTTGAGGAAATGCAATGAATATTCTCCCTTTAGACCTGAAAAAAACATCACAGAATCTGCAAAATTTTAAAATTAAGCCCAATATTTTGCATAATGTTTAATTCAGTTAATAAAATTGTTATTTTTTCATGAAAAAACATTATTTGAATAAAGTGAACTCTAATTTGGGACAACATTTGTAGATTCACAAAGACATATGTATAAAGTTTATAAAATTTTAACATAAAATAAAATAATCAATCTGAACATAAATTTATGAAAGAATTACGAAGGAATATAGCTATAGAAGTTATTCTCCTGACGGATTTTTTTTTCCTATTTTTTAGCTCGATATCAGAGATAACTGTCACTAAAATTCGATATTAATATATATTATGTGTGTGTGTGTGTGTGTGTGTGTTTCTATCATCACTCTACAGCCAATGAATCTTGAATGCACATCAAAAAGCCAAGTTCCATATTCGTTAAGCAAAATCAGAAGAACAGAAGTGGGGGTTAACCAGAAAAAGTGTGCTAGTAAATTGAAAAGAAATATTATCAGATTACATTTATCATTTGGTGCAATGAAACTCATTATGTATTTGATTACTGATAAAATAAATATTTAAGAAGTTAAGAAGAAAAATTATCTAAAAAAATTTATATATAGAGTGGAGACTTAACTGAAAATAAAACTTTTTACTTTTTTTAAAATAAAAATAAAAGTCAAATTACATTAATAAATGAAATAAGAAAAATTGGAGGGGACTAAAGTTAAATGAAAGTAAAGTTGTTTTTTTTTTTTTTTGCAAGAGGCATTCTTAAATAGGCGTTATGGTTTAACTCAATGAAACTGCACACAGATTTGTTCACTGATAAAATATATATTCATTATGTGTGTAGGGGATTACATGAGATGGAATGTTCAAATACAGATAAATATCAATTGAGTAATTCGCTTAGTTTACGCATTTCCTGGTTCATAAACATTTCAAATTTTTCCTTTTTCATTTTTTTTTTTTAAATATTTTTATCATTTTAAAAGATTCAGAGAACTTTTGCAGCTTCCCTATAAAAAGAGATGATAGAACGCGGCCCTTTTGGACATACAAATAAACACTTGATATTTACATAGCAATGTGAAAAAATATACATACTGAGAATAAAATATAACAACAATGTTATTAAATGTTTTGGTTTTTGGGGGTTCGGTCAAGATAGATCCAAAAATACAACTTTAAAAAAATTGTATTTTTTAAAAATTATCTGCCAACGATTCGGCTTACATTGTAAGCCATCCTCAGGGCTGTTAAAATACAAATAAGAATACAAATAAAAGTAAAACTGAAATGCATTTTTCTGCATGCTGAATTCTTCTACATAGTTTCCTACATTCATACTTTTGATATCACATTAAATTCAATTATGACAATTCTATATTGCAATATTTTATTTATTTTCTTTTCATTTTTACCTTTATTTGTATTCTTATGACATTGTATTTAACAGCCCTGAAGATGGCTTACAATGTATGATAATTTAAAAAACACACTTTTTTTATCTACCTTGACCGAACTAAAAAAAAACAAAAATATCTAGTAATAATATCTACCTTCAAAAGATTTGAACATAATAAAAGTGTTTATAAAAATTCTGTATAATGACGTAATGGACAGAGTGTATATTTCATCAGTGTTTTACCTCTTTGGAATGTGATGTATAGTCAAGACTGAAGTTAGTAACCTCTGGAGAGGAGGTATTTCAGTCTGACTGTTTCCCCTGGCAAAAGGTAGTTATAGTGGACGTAGGTGAGGTATATGTCTGACGTGTTTAGAACGGACGTATACCCCGGGGTTTTATCTTTAGCGGCACTGTCTCCCGTAACTCTGCCCCTTCCCCCACCCCACCACTCTCTGGTGGAACTGTGATGTAGGTGGCCGATATTACCCTTCTCGAGGACATTTGTCAGCCACCGCTATACGCTCCCCACAGGTCAAACCCAGCGTAATACAGGCATTATTGTTTTTCCTCTTCCTCCCTCAACCCCTGGCAACCAAAAAATATCATTAAAAATAAATAAAATCATGATAATTTCTAAGATCGTGTCATTTAATGTCAATGTATGCAAGTCCGAAATATGTAAGTAAAGTGTAATATCCCACCCATGTAACTCCTGCTAGCTCCTCGACCATGAAACTTGGGAAACAACTTAACGGGCAACATCTCACTATTCTTTCCTGAAATCTTCATTCAGAATTTTAGCTTATTTCTTTTCAGGAAATCAAACTAATTACAACGGTGCCATGACACTACTTTTGAAACACATTAACAGATCTTCACTGATTGTAGCCTGGAAAGCTGAAAAAGGTCTGTTTAATTCATATGTTGGGCCCATTGTTGAAGAGAGGTTGCTAGGTTGCCACACAAACTTTTAAAACATAAAAATAAACTTCTTTATTAATAAAAAAAAATAAATAAACTTAATAAAGGTGAATGATAAATAAAAATAATGTTCTTCACTTCGGTATATCACAGGAGTGTAGGCCCAACTTAATGACGTCACTGGATGAGGCAACAGGCTGGAGTGCGGAACCTCTGCGGCGGTTATCCGAACCTCTTTGGCGCACAGGTAACCATGAGTAGAGGTTACAGAGAGTAAATAAATGAATGAGTAGAGAAATAATGGAATCACTCACTTATTCTCCTGACAGTGGTCCGTTTGTGGCCCTCTTATTTCGTGCAGTATGGTGGGGGAGTTGAAGTAGGTGAGGTCGACACTCTGCCGGTCGGTCACAGGAGAGAAGGCAGAGATGCAGCCGGAGTGAGCATGGGAAATCTACTGGACTTTCCTACCACGGTGACGGTGTGGGAAACGGCGGGAAAGCGCGGTAAATCCGAATTTGAGTGATGCTGCTACACATATATATGTGTGTGTTGTGTGTTTTGTGTGTTTTGTGTGTGTGTGTGTGTGTGTGTGTGTGTAATAGGTGAAAAATGTACTTTATTAACATTTATGTTCCATAAAAGATAAAAAAAATATTCCATAAAATTGGAAGAAGAAAAATAAATAAATACAGTGTATGTGTGTTTCCCCCACACTTCTTTGCCGACCAGACTACGGAAAAGTTTTATAGACATGTATTTCACCGTAATTGTATTATGCGGCTTTTAAATTTATAGAAATCTTTACTTATATACAGGAAATTTTGATACGACAAAGCAGATCTTCAAATTAAGAAAATGAAATTTATTGTTTCACTAATATTCAATGGTCTAGAAAATAAGTTCTGGGTTTTCTAACTTTTCCAGTCTTGAAATTTATGTTTAATTATTTAGTTAAGATTCTATAATTAGCATGTTAACTATTTACAACTGTATTACTATAATTTATGTTTTTATTAATAATACATTATGAGCATTACTCATGTATCACTTTTAGTACTGTAACATTTACTCTAAAAATATTTTATTTGGAATAATTTTTTTTTAAATTTATACTATATTTATTCTGTTTATTTATTTCACATTTTATCAATTATATTTATTGATATGAAATATCTTACATTTATTCTGGTTTTTTTATTTATCAACTAATATAAGTTATCATGTTTTAGCTTTTTTTGTTCTCTTCTTTTATTTATGTGTACAACTTATTTTTTTGTGTACAATCTATTAAGTGTTACGGAGAATAATTTAATAATTCATTGAAGTTTTAATCAATGAATTACTAAAGATGAATTAAATGAATAATTACTTATGATTTTTAAAATCGTTTACTATTAAAACGATATTATGGGTGTATATGAGTGTGCGTTCATGCGAATGTGTACATTTTTGATTTTGTGTGATTGAGATATCCATCCTTCTTATCTCAAATAAAATTACTTCCCTAAATACGTATCAAGAATTGTATAATAACTACTAATACAAAATAAATAAAATGCATTACCTGTTTAAATGACCAAATATTTTTCAATCAGGAAGTGACACACTGAAAAAAAAAAAGAAGAAATATATCAATTGAGAAACGAACATACTTTACATACAAAACATAATATTTAATGTAACATTTGTTAATTTATGTAAAAAATATATTTAATCTCAAAGACACCAATTACATATTATATGTTTATTTCTCTCTCTCTCTCTCTCTCTCTCTCTCTCTCTCTCTCTCTCTCTCTCACTGTGTATGTTGCATACAATCAAAATAAAATGAGAAATATGTAACCGATAAGGACCAAGTTTGAAACCATACCGTTTTGAAGTAATTAAAGAATACTTGATAAAATGTAATATTTCTCAAAATTCTATAAAATATAAAGTTTTATTTTATCAGATGTACATAATACGTAATTAAAGGAGTCGCTATATTTCTGGATGTATTTCATTCTTTCACTAGTTAACTCTCCAGATCGACAGCAGTCGCAGTGGAGCAGAACGGTTACCAATCACAGGTGAAAGCCTGTAGAGAAGACACCTGACACTCCGCCCAACACAAGCTGTCCTTGGTAGCAGGTTCACCGGTAGCAGGTACGTACTAACTGCTCCTAGCGTTCCAGCTGTGAAGGCAGGACTCCAGGTCCAGGACTCCAGTTCTCGGCAAATAAGTGGCTGTTGCCGAGAGCGGAGCTCCGTCTAAATCCAGTTAGCAGGAGGGCTTTACTATTTAGCCTCCCGATAGGGAAGGAACAGTTCTTGATTTGTTTTAGTTGTAGCAGACCTCGGCACCTAATAGTGTTAGCAAGTCTGACAGCCAAACCTTCCCTCAATGTAACCCACAACGTCCCACAACCCACCCCCCTGAATATCCCAACTCGGGGGTAGTTCGAGCTACCTTTACCCTCATTTCTTGCCTCTAACTAACCTAATTGTTTGCAGGAGTTAAAACGTTTTCCAAGAGTCGATACCACAACGAAAATAAACCTTATTTCGTGTTCTGCGAAGAGAAAATTTTACTCAGCTTGTATTTCATTTAATAACAAATAAACTAAATAGGTTTGAAGAAGATCACTTGAATACATATTTAAACAATTGAAAACTGAAATAGATTATGAAAGACAATAACATTCAAATCATTGGTCAAAACCAGTTCTAAATTGAAAATATAATTAATATTTTCAAACGGAAATAAATTGAAGTAAAATATAAACACTCCAAGACAATAAATAGAAATGAAAATTGAAAAGTTTAAAAAATCCACTGAAGTGAACATGTACAATCTAAATATTAATGGAAAATTTACTCCTTGTATTCAGAGTTCAGCATTAGAAAGGATTTTTTTTTTTTAATTAGAAAGACAATACACACATACTACTTAAAAAACCAGTTTTCTTTTCTAAACATTTGTATTATAATTTATACGGTATAAATTATTTTGAAGCATATAAAAATTGATTGATATTTTCTTAAAATATTTTAATGAAATAAATGGCAATTTAAATAATTATTTAATATTATTATATTACTTTTAAAACATCCAATTTGTGTTACATAATTAAGCAAGTAAAAGACAATCTATTATAGTTATACAATTCTACTTAAAATTATCACAGATTGTATGTATGTATGTACACATTTACAGAAAAATCAAAAGCTTTAGTGACATCAGTTTATATATAAAGAAATTCCTTGTGCTGCCAAGATATTTTTCACGTCTTATTTTGAAAGCAGACATCTTTTGAATGTGACAATTGTTACAATAACAATTGAGTATCCCTGAGGTCATTGTTACTTCCTGCTACTGGTTAAGAATTTTTAATCTTTACAGTAACCTTCCAGAAAACCAAGGTAATGAAAATGTCACCGTACTCTTTACTCGAACACTGAGAACTCTCATGACAGGTTGTCAAATAAGAGTCCAAACGAGTCCTGGATATCTCTTAATTCATGAATGACCATTATTCCTAGGGTCCCGTCCATTCCTTGAGACCCTGGTTGTATACGTGCCCCAAGATGACAACTCACGAGGTGGCCTCGCAGCAAGTTCGGTCAGAGGCTGGTGGTGTACTTAGAGACCCTATAGGTGTAATGTCAGCAGCAGTCCCGTGTTCAGATCTCACATAACACAGCAGCTGATCGATGGCTGTCGGACAGAGGTATGCCACGGGATCCACTGTTATTGGCCACTAACCGGAGAAATTTGACATGTGGGATTGTAACATTCCACACTAAATCTAACCTCTATGGTGTATTTTCCAAATTAAAGGCCTTCGAAATACCGGACTTTTCTAAAAATAAAATATTGTAATTAAAAATATACAGATAAGATAATTATCAAAATATTCATAATTTATTAAAATATCTCAAACAATCATAGGTTACCTTAAATCAAAGAACATATGAAAATACCATTTCAAAGCAGGACATAACTAAAATTAATATACACAATATCTGATTAAATAAATACACAATTTTCATAAAAATTGTGCAATAAATTTTTTATAATATCCTAATTTGTTTTTATCTTATATTGTCCTAATTGATGTCCATAATTAAATCATCAAGAATTCATAAATATAGAGCAGTAAATCAAAAATTTCAGATCCTTAAGAAAAATGTATTTTTCAAATATTTTGTGCTATTCCCTAACAGTATTACCAAAATACCTCCGCAAACATAAATTTATAAAACAAAACTTGTTTTAAAATTATAACTTGGATTGGAACCAGAGAGAAATTTAAAAAAAATTTTACAGCCTAAAAACCGCAGTCAGTTTTACATGAGTTTTGACTGAGAGATTTGGGGTAACTTCACATGGAGCGAAAAAAAATACAAAGTTTTATATATATATATATATATCAGATACATTCCTTTCTCTTAAGAATTTGGGTTGGATCTCTTTAAGCCCAGTCCTTCTTTTATTTATATATGTAAAAACTATAAGTTCTTAAGAGAGAGGAAGGTATATTTGGTGTGATAGATAATTAAGTAGGTAAGAGATCTTAATGTCGGAACTAAGAGAAAGAAACTGGATTTTGGAGGCCAATATTCATTGTCAGTCTCATTGTACTAGAGAAGTGAATATTTATAAAAAACACGAACGATATATTTTTAAATGTTTGTACTCTAGACGTTAGAAAATAACAGCCTGAAACAATGTTCATAATTGTTTATTGCACTGTACATATTTGTTAGATGGTATACAGAATATGACAACAATGAAAACTAATTTGCTGACCATAACCGGAAAATAAGGTATAAGACGAAAAATGTCCGATGCAGGATACGACCCACGTCAGTACGTCACTATGGTGCACAAAAGTCTCACTTTTAATATTTCTATGGGAAGTTTGAGGATTCCTCCCTCTCAAGGGAAGGGAACTGTAGCTTTAGCGTTGCCCAAAGCAATCAAAAATACAGATCCTCCAAAAATCAGAGGTCTGGTAACTAACGCTTGGAAAAACTACAAGAACCTCTAACTAAATCTATCTATAAATATACTTTCAACAAGATCTCTTAGCATGGTCATCTATGGTGAGATTAGATGTCATTCCTAGATTATACATAACTTGAGGTAGAAACATTAATTATATTAATAATTATTTCTGAAAATAAATAAACCATGCAATAGGCGAACATCTTTTTTTTTTTTTTTTTTTTTTGCAGAATCTGATTATGATTGAAGATATTTATTAATAAACAATTATTGAGAGGGAATAGAATAAAAAAACTATCTGTTCCAGCCAGGACTCGAACCTGGATCTCCTGTTATGTATTCGTCTTTCTCGTGGGTTAGGCTCTCGCTAGTGTGGAGGGAATTTTATGATTTGTCTAGCTCGTCCCGGTGGTTTAACGGAAACATTCCCGCCCGGCAAGCAGGAGATCCAGATTTGAGTCCTGGCTGGGACAGACCGATTTTTTTATTCTATTCCCTCTCATTAATTGTATAAAATTTACGTGGGATAATAAATCACAACCAAATAAATATTTATAAAGATATTTATTAATGTATTTAGGATATTTAAGGAGCTCCCATTCTCTGCCCCTTCCATCTTGACCGATTTCAGCGAAATGCCCCCCACCCCCTCCATCTACAGAGTAATTAGCGAGAATATATAATTGACTGTAAAGTTCAGAGGAAATCTCCTCACTTTGCGAAGCGCCTTTCGCATTGGCCCTAAGGAGAAGGCGTATTGGAAGCCTATTGGCTTAGGGCCGGACAGGACGTCGTGTTTGGCCAAGGGATGGCGGACCGGCACAGCTGATCTCCGAGACGATTCCAACAAACACAAGACCGCCCTTATTTAATGTAGAAGTTGGTGTGCCTGCGCCCATTTTATTTGTGTTGGATTGTTGGAGCGAGGAGAGAGAGCCCCCCCCCCCCCCCACCGCCTTCTGGTCATTTTAATTTAAACTCTTAAACAAATAGGGAAATTCATTTCCAGTCTGGTAAATCGGTTTTCATAAAGTTTTGTTTGAGTCAGAGACCAGCCCTTGGGGTTATAATTATTTTTCATTTAAGCCAAGTGGTGGGATAGAACGCCTACCTAGCGACTAACTTTTATACATTAAACCCTGAAACTCGTTACCGCTTCCGTCTTTTTAAATTTATAAATCTTAACATTCTAAGATATAATTGAAATTGGTTCCTTAATACTAAGATAAATCAATTATAGCACATGTATTTCTTAAGCCTAGAGGATTTATAAATATACTTGAGTTAAGTATGCCTTGTAGATCCAAAATATTTCGAATTTGAAAGAAAGCATTATTATATTTAAAATAATTAAATAATTTATAATTATNTTTAAGTTTATTGTATTTTTTGTAGCGCAAAGGAAGATATTGAGGTTTTAAATTTTGATCCTTCTTCAATTCCCTCTTCATCAACTATAATTATATGTAAATAACCAATATCCATTTGACCATCAATTCTAGTGATGTCCTTCATTCCCTTCCTGGCTGACTCCCAGGTAAACGACCAACGACCATTCTATTCAATGCTACTCCCGTAAGTCTGTCCACAACCCCATAGGGTTAGGGGGGGTTGGGGGGGGGGAGCTATCTGAAGGTAACCAGCCTATCATACCTTCTATTCTCCGTCTTCATTGGTTTGCAGAAACCAATGAAGTCGGAGAATAGAAGGTATGATAGTTCTATATTCATTGGTAGGGAAAATAACCTTTTAGATTATTTATCTAACCGGCCTATTCTTAACATCCATGTCTCCTGGAAAGTTTTCATACATGTTTTAAACACAAAAATTATGCAAATTTCATTAAAAAAATATTACACACACACTTCTGAAAATAACCATAAAGAACAGTGCCAAAGATTAAGACTACCATCCGCTGAACGGATATAGGTACCATTGTCCTATATCCTTTAGAATAGTCTGCCCTCTTATGGACATTACCATAAATATCAGTGCCAACGATGCAGACTATTGTTTCAATCTCTTAATATAACCTATAGCCTAATATGCAGACTATCCTCTGTTGTTACCAATCTCCTATAGCCTAGAATGCAAGCAGCCTTCCGCAGGAGTAGACCATAAAGATTAGTGCCAACGATGCAGACATAGTAAAATGAAACAAAAAAAAACATACTATTGCTTTGGAGTTTTAGTATATTAATTTTTGGAAAGTCCACAGATTTCTGGATTCTAAATGTGAATTTTTTTGGACATTTGTATTGACACTACCCTAATTTTAAACTTGGCAAGATGGTGCCAGTTTCGTGGCCTACTTAATCTTACACTTCCTCAGAAAACCACAAAGGATCATGCTAAAAGTTAATAAGTAGAATTCTACTAGATATATCTTTATTATGTCAATCCTGGGTACATAGTCTGTAAAGAATTTCAGAGTTGTGTCATTGGTCATTTACTCTCCTCATGTGAATGTCATTTTAAATTTTCATTGTAATCAAATTACAAAATGTGTTTTATTTAACAGAATGTAATAAAAAAAGAAAAGAAAAGAATGTCAATTACCTCTACAAATATCTTGGATTGGTTCATAGTAGCTTTCTATCTATTAAGTAACAGTTCTTTCAGTAGCAGTAGCAGTAGCAGTAACAGTTCTTTCGTAAATGACCTGGTAACTTGCCATGACTAATACTAAGCAATATTAGCTTGTCTTGTGTGAGCACACCAGAAAGCCGCTAGGTTCAGGGCAGACTGTGCCACCAGAAGATCTAGCCCCAATAAGAGGTCTCAAGAGTTTCATAAATGCCACCAAAGGATTAATGTAGGTGAATGGCTTCAATGTTGGCAGGACATTGAAGTATGGCGAGGTTGGAGTGGCGTGCGGAGGGTGAGCTCCTTGATAGCGTACCCCCCACCCACAACCCCCTCCCCCAATCTCTTTGTTTCATGATTGGAGAGAGCGGGTGGTGAAGGGGTGGGGGGGGGGGAGCGGATGGTAACAAAAGAACGGCGGCTTTGTTGTTCCTATCGAACGTTTGCTGTAAGAGACCATTTTTAGGGTTTCGGGAGCCTTTGTCAGAGCGCTCTCAGGTTGGTGTGACCTTATTTCTGGGTGGCTGGGGTAGGGGCCTAACCATGAGGTTATTACATTCTTAGAGAAGGTCTACAAAAGGGATTAAAAAAAAAAAAGTTGTGCTTCAAGAATCCGGATTTAGTGAGCTGAAATTAATTTTATTAAAGGACAGTTTGATAATACGTCTGATATAGTATATAGAATACACTTTAAAATAATAAAAAATACAATTACTCTAGTACAATTTTGAATGGAACTAACTTGACACAAATGTTCCACTAACAACAGCTAATAATGTTCATGAAGGCTTCGACGGCCGTCAGATGTATTTACCGTTTCTTTTTCCGGGTTGGACCGTGTCAAGTTGTTGGTAGTTGCCGAGCTTTCGCACATCATGTGATGGCTTCTTCAGGGCTGACTAGAGAATGAGATCTGTAAAAGAGAGATTTAAAAAATCCAGATGGTATATAAATACCATGTTTTATACACCAGTCGGTGTATAATCCCGGCGCGGTCTGGTCCTTGCGCGAAGCCTGCCTTCCCTTTGGTTGATACTGTGTTCTGGCGACTGGTCTCTAGAGTAGTCAGGTCGCTGGTCACTGATTGTTTGGATAACCACCTGGTGTATAAAACATGGTATTTATATACCACCTGGATTTTGTAAATCTCTCTTTTACAGCTCTCATTCTCTATTCAGCCCTGAAGAAGCCATCACATGATGTGCGAAAGCTCGGCAACTACCAACGACTTGAAACGGTCAAACCCGGAAAAAGAAACGGTAAAAATAGCTAATAAACTAAAATTTATACATAAATACATATTCATTTTTTCTCTACAACGCCAACAAGAACATATATACTAATCGTTTCTATATTTGGTCCTATTTAAACCCCCTTTTCTAATATCTAATGGCTTATAATGAGAAATTAATGAGAAAAAAGTCCAATCGTGTAAAAAAAAAGAAATTTAAATTTCCACGCACACATGGACAGCCATTGAGTAGTGATTACGGGGAGTGAATATCGTCGAGGCTCTTCTGGAACCATTTTCCAGGTTTATCCAGAGCTATTTGTGAGCTATCACATCTAAAATACCATAGAGTTCCATGGAGTGAAAAAGCGGTAGTCTTTAGTATTCCTTCCTCCTAAAGAACCGGCGTTGTATCAGCTTTCCCCCAGGCTGACAAAGAGGAATGATCGCAGGGTATAAAAAGATTCATCAGTCTACTGACGACAACTCATCTATGGTGTAAACCATACCAGTAAATCACACAATCTCCAAGTTTAGTGGAAGATGGAGCAGATACAATCATCTCTCTCCAAAATTCGCTTCTATAAGAAGAGAGGATCTTGGGAGCTAAAGAACTAAAAAATAATTAAAAAATTTTTTTTTTTATATTTTCGCCAAAGTGTTTTTTTTTTTTGGTCAACTAGCTACTTCCAAAGTAGCTTCTTTAATTTATTGTTTATAACAATGGGTGAGTTATGATATGTTAGTACACACCAAAAGCACACGCACATATATAAATAATATTTAATTCAATCTTATATGTTATCAGTGAATTACGTGTTATGTCATATTACCATTATAAATAATATGTTTTCCTTGAAGGGAAAAGCTACAATAATTCCCTGGCGAACTAAGCGGGTGGGAATCAAATTTCTACGTGACATCACAAACGGGATAAGGTAACAGTCGATAACCTATCTTACCAAGCCCCCCCCCCCCCCACCGCACTAGCTATAGGTTTCACATATTCCAGTCTAGTGTGTTAAATAGCTCCAAATTCGTGTAAATTTCCCAGGTGGAAATACTGTGAATTACCTGGGAAATTCCTTATCGGCTTGAGGTCTGCTTTAGTGTGTGTATTAATTGACTTGTTCCTCCAAGAAGTAAATAGGAGACAAGGATGTAATTTGTACAACTCTGACTATTTCTAACAAATTTTGATGTTAAACAAATAAAAAAACAATATTTTCATAAGATTTCCATTAAATAAATTAAGCTAATCACTTTGGTAACTTTTTGTGACAGCACAGTACCAAATACCATTGTATTAAGAAAGAGATAGACGAATAGAGTATATAAAGAAAGATAAATTTAAATAATACCTTTAAAATTGACTATCATAGCGTTTATATTTACTAACAATATTAAGCAAAATGAGTAGGAAACAAGAAATTAAAACATAAAGGATAAAGGCACACTATATTTTTTTAAGGGAGTTAATTTTAGTTAGTTGGCACTGATATCTGCACATAATGCTTTAAAATGTATAATATATATATATATATATATATGTGTGTGTGTGTTTCTATCATCACTCTACAGCCAATGAATCTTGAATGCACATCAAAAAGCCAAGTTCCATATTCGTTAAGCAAAATCAGAAGAACAGAAGTGGGGGTTAACCAGAAAAAGTGTGCTAGTAAATTGAAAAGAAATATTATCAGATTACATTTATCATTTGGTGCAATGAAACTCATTATGTATTTGATTACTGATAAAATAAATATTTAAGAAGTTAAGAAGAAAANTGTTATGTTGTTTATGTTTATTATGTTTGGATATATTATGTTTTAATTTAATGAAGCGCAGATAGTTGATAGATCTGTTATCAATACCAGTAACACGCCAAATGTGGTTACCTTAAAAAAAAAAAAAAGGTTAAATTACAAAAATTAATAGTTTCATAATTTTTGTTTTAAACAGACAGTTTTACTTGAATGTATAAACTATTCCAATCCTTTCTTCTTCGATTTGTGTATCGTACCTACAAGAAGTCATCACATGTTCAATCCACTTGCTGTACAAACATAACGTGTGAAGGATATTTTATTTAAGATCACTTTTCACAGGATTGAATATCACAGGTGATTTGTGCTTCTGGTTCGAGTACTATCACCGTTTGCAATGTCTTGAGTACTATAATTCTCTCTCTCTCCTTATTTCTTCTCTACATAACTTTCTCAAGTCTCAGTGTTTCACCTCTCTCTCTCTCTCTCTCTCTCTCTGTGGAAGCCCACTTCCTTGTTTGCAGTCTACATGAGATGATTCCTCTATAATTTATCTTCCTTTTTTCCTCATATGGTTTGGGAATTCCTCAAAAGTAAAGGGTTTGCATAATTTCATATTTTCATATTTTACTCCTCATTTGTACTACTGTATTCTTAAATATTATAAATTCACAAGGTCCTCTATTATATATTATCTTAGCATGGTATTTATCCACAAAACACACGTATGTATATATCAATTTAGTGATGAAAAAGAAAAGAGAGAATATATACTGCATAATAAATCCTCTAACAATATGATGATCGTTTCTGGATTTTTTTTTTTTTTTACGTAGAACTTAGTTTAAAGTAGGACTGAGGGAATTTTAGGAAATCATTATAAATTAAACCAGGTGAATTGTGAAATAAATTTATTAACTTAATTTTTTTTTTAGTTGGGTGAAAATTTAACTAAAATTTTATTTTAGCATAAAGTCTTCCCATTACGAGGGGCTTAAAATATTAAACAGCGCTCTCGATATAATTGACACTTTGAATGTAATGACCTTTCAGTCGATGTGTGTTTTTGTGCGTTGCGAATGGCCAGCACTTAATCCTTCATTCGATTGGCGTGGATTTCACAGGAACTGTGAAAATTTCACAGTTCCGCAAAACAGTCACCATCACTCTCAGCCTGATGTGATTTTAATAGCTCTTCATCAGGCTCTACTGCCATGTTTCAGGAGCACACAGATATCACGTAACAGAACATTTCAAGCATGGTTTTTCCCATCTGAATTATTTCATTAGCTCATTGAGCTGCCAATCCAATTGATATGAACAATGCCAACGTCGAAAATATAATGAGTAAGGAGATTTATCATTCGTGGTGTTTAAATTATATTCGTTAGAAATTAGTGGGCGGTTAATTTAAACAACTCAGTCCATAACTCTATTGTCATACAGTAGGCATTCTTAAATCATGAATACAATTAAATGAAATTTAACAATTATTTGTGCATAGAAACATATTCCCTGACCAAGCTTTGGAATGCTAAAAATAATTAGACCTTTTTTTTTTTTAATGCCTTTAATAAGTTTAAAAAAATTTCAATAGTGTATATGGTTTTCCCAAAAATAGTTAGATGAAATTTCAGATTTAGTACAGAAAAATCTGAATGGTCTTCAGACTTTAAAATACATCTGCTGCCAAGTAAATAAATATATTTGTTAAGTTTGATTAATAAGATACATAAATATATTTGTGCCCATTCGTCAAAGAGAAATAGAAAAGGATGAAATTAAGTTCTTTGTAACTTTTTTTCTAACGAGTAGCGACTAGTTTCACCTAAAATGTTAGTATTTCTTGTGTATTTGTTTTTTTAGTTCTATTATTTTTTTCATCCCCCAGCATATTATCTCTTTTAACCTTATTTGTATCATCTTTATTCCTTTTCCTACCTGCACTCAAAGTTTAATGATATTATAATTATAATTCAGATATATATTTTTGTACACTATTAGGATGAGTGAGCGCTTCCCCTACTTTGTCTACCCCCCCCCCCTTTTGTCTCAATTTCATGTCCTCCTAAAGTGATTTTCGTCGTTTATTTCTATTTTTTTTTATAATAAAAATTAGTTATAATGCTGGTAAATTTGCTTAGATTATGCAGTTACCACGTGGTCATTTATCTATTAATAATGACTTTTTTTATGTGTATTTATAGCAAATTTACTGTAATTGAATGATTGAGAAGAAAAAATTGAAATATAAGCTGTCAGGATATTTCTGGACCGATAATTTAATTAAAAACATCTAAGTGCACATGGTACTGTAATCATTAACAATATAATGATATCGGAGCAATCGGAGAGGCGGGGATTTATACGGATAAATTTGGAATTCCTTAATGAGTTTGTCGAAAGAAAGAGAGTATGATAATATAGGTATCGGATAGTGACTATCAACAGATAACCACACCCTTGCAAACACCTTGGCAGTTGGAGGGCATTTTATATCTGGCTGAAAACTTAGCACTAGGCTGGACTCGAACCCTCAATAGGTTTTCATAAAAATCTCCTAGAGTAAAGAGGCGTTTGAATAGTTATTTCATGATACTTTTCTTAGTTCTGATTAGGTAAGTGACAATAATGCATAAACTAAATATCATTTCTATTGTTGTTGTTTTTTTTATATATATGGAAGATGCGTTTTAGTTAAAATTACATAATTTAGCAACAACGGCTTTCTCTTGATCTTTCCGACCGGCCTAGAGTCAGCTTTAATAGGTTTACTATTTATAAAGATTCTACTTTTCGAAAAATAATTATTTACTTATATTTATGTTAACTATTAACGGATTTATAAAGCTTCTGCGTGAAGAACTATTCAATATAATAATTATTCCAGTAGATTTGTGTTGGGCAAATTTTCTTAGATTCCTGAATTCTTGGTTTCCTCTGCAGGATTACATTGAGCTCTCTTCACTCCAATATTCGTGGAGGCTACAATTTACAGTATAGGGGTGTAGGCTATAGGGGTAGTTACAATTTCTTTTTTAGAGCCTAAGTGGGAAAATGACGCCTAAGTGACTACTACCCCCAGTACAGCCCTGGTAGGGATGCATTCCATGAATGCGGCATACAAATGTCAAAGAGTGTCTGAGAAGCCCCACATGGGGTAGAGAGAAACCCTACTGTCAGCTGTCACACAACTCTACTCCTCTCTGTTCGTCTGTCTGCAGAATACGACCATTTCAAATGCCCCCCCCCCCTAAATCCCCATTCCATTTTAGCAGATTTCACCAAAAAAATATAATCTTTTCATCCAACAATTAATATATTTTGCAATTTCCACCAATATAAAATTGAAAAAAACTTAATATATCGTTCATATATATATATTCATAAGCTCATTAATTGAAGTTTTAACCACAAGTACTTAATAACCAACCAGATTTAAAATGTTTTATTTGGCATATTGGAAAGGCATAAATAGGTGAAGACTCAGCCTTAAACTTTTCCCAAAGATTTACGAAAAGCCATTGTGGTTACATTCGTAAATTTTTTTCTCCTTTTTCGTAAAAATAATACCTAATCCAAAGTTTTAGAAAATTTTGGATTCTGAAAGTAATTTGTCTTTAAAACATATTATCTTAAATAAAACTTGTTTACACTTAAAATAAATTAAATATTTTCCAATATTTGATGAAATAAAAGGTCACTTTTGGAATGGTCTAGGAGACAATAATGAATTGACTAATAAAATATTTATGTTTTCTTTATAGTTTAAAAAAAAAAATATGATGAATTCCTTTTTCATTAATATTGAATGAGAGGGAGGGGGAGAATAAACCTGACCCTACCGTTAATATTTGTCCTTTGAATTTATTTATAATTTTTTTTTTTAATTTCAGGAGGAAAATAGAATTTCATATAATTTTTGCTATATAGCAATTTTAGTATATTCCACAGAAATTATTTAATTTAAATATAAACTGTATGGGTTGAGCGGCTTATCATAATACCTCTTCCAATCCAAACCGTCCAGAGCCAGATATATATATAGACACACACACATTTCTAGTCATTGTTCGTTACCGTTTTCAAATAAATTATTAAATAACAGTTAAATATGGGAATTGCCTGTGAAACCTGGGAAATGTACTTTATTTACGCTGTTTATGCGTAATGGACTATATACTTTCTTAAGTAACGATAGTAATATTTTCTTTTTTTTTCACGGAAATAAATTAATATTTATAAAGCTCTTCTCTGACATTCAGACACTCTGAGATATAATTTATTAGCATGAAGAAAAGAAAAGAAAAAAAAAAAAAAAAAACTTAGGAGCCCTAACGCAACGGAGCGGAGAAAAAGAGAAGCCGCCGTAAAAATGCCGTGTAACAAAAACAGAGAGGTGGAGCGTACTAATCTCCCGACTGCAAACAGACAGACAGACGAAGGGGGTGGGTTACACGTGGCCTAACCTGACCTCCCCTTGACACAGGACTTAGGGGTTAATTACTTAACTGTCCACTTCAATTTGCCCCCTGCGGTCTGGGGTAAGTCTACTCACACAGTAGAACTGCGGTCGTGGCCGACACGTACCGCACGCTCATGTGTGTGTGTGTGCGCGCGCGAACACTCAGAGAAAGGCTTATTTTGACAATTCCTTACCCCTTACCGCTAACCGGCTGTTTGCGGCCTTCTCTCGTCTTTTATTGCTTTAGATTCAGCGGGAGCAGCGAATTTCAGCGAAAAACTTTATTTAACGGTTAGCGATATTGAGAATGTATGTCTATATTTATGTAGCCGTATTTGTTGAATGAAAATTTGATATATTTCTTAAAACTCAACATTATATAAACACTTATCTATTAATTCATATAAGTGTTAAGGATTCACATAATTAATATTCATTATTTATATTATAAATCTTATATATGACAAAATTTGTGTTAAGAAAGATATTTAATATTTAAATAAGGAAAACTTGAAATTCCCTTTCTTCCAAAATTTGAGAAGTAAATTCATTATTTGATATTTTTCATATAAACAGTAGGTTTAGATAGAAAATGGCTAGAATCAAACTTTGGAAGAGCAGGGTTTAAAAATAGACCAAATCGAGAAATCTTCTTTTTACCAATACCTCTTCAGGGTTCAACCGTGTCTTGTAGTTTTTAGGTGCCAAGCTTTCGCACATCGTGTGAGGGCTTCTTCAGGGCTGAATGGAGAATGAGCGACCGTGGAAGTCTACGTTAAAATCTTCTTTTCTTAAATTAAGAAAAATTTTGTAGCAGGTGGGAAAATTAATTTTAGAATTTCTATTCTACAAAATTTTCATTTAAAACTGGATCATAAAAAAAAACTTGAAATTTATTTATGAAAGTAATTAAGAAGGTTCAGCGCATCCCTGATCTTCANCATCTCTATATAGTCATCTATAAACTTGACATTCAGTATTATACTGAAACGGAATTCATTTCTTGCATTAGTTTCTGATATATATTGTGTTATGAGTTGTCCATGTACTTCAAGATCTTCAGAATATGGTGCCTATTTTAAATAACTATTAGTACCATAAATTAATTGTTAACTCATGTGCATTAATTATAAATATTATGATTTATGACCTATTAATGAACTTTTTTCTTTCATTTTTATTTTTATAAATGTGATGTGATACGTTTTACTCCAAAAAAAAAAGGAACAATTTTGGCTGCTAGTGTATTTCTCATAACACATACTTTTTCCTGAGGGTAATTAATTTAACTGTGTAATCTTGTTGAAGAAGATCACCGGGCTATCTCTGTTTAAGTCACCGTTTAAGATTTTTGGGATGTTTTTAGGAGAATAGTTCATTGGACAGGGGATTAGTATGTTTACTATAATCAAATATCTGTTCTACTTTTCTTTTTTCTTTTTTTTTTGACTGATTTATCTTATATAAAATTATTAATTAAAATAAAAATGTAAGAAAGTTTATTAGTTAAAATAGTTTATTGAAGCTTAGTGTAATATTAAGTAGGAATAGAGATTAACCTCTAACCTCACTTCAAATGTACCCCATCTTCACTAGAACAGTCTGTCAGCTGACTGGGCTGGCAGATACATGCACGTGTCAAGGGAGAATAATTCATGAGGCAATGTCATACGTCTACAATGCAATGTATATTTACTTAATTATAACGATTTCTACGTTGAATGATTTACGTGGTCGTGACTTTAAATCAATCATGTGTGGTATTACTTGGAAAGTGGAAAAACAACAATTCCCTTCCGTAGAGTTGATAATGACTGATACCGAATATAATCCTCTGCATATATAATACTTATAATATAAGGATTTATATCTTGTAGAGTTTATAAGGACATATACAGTTTATGGGTCACATCACCGCTGAATTCACACCAAAGAGGACTTATCCTGTCGACTGTGCTTTGAGAAGGTAAAGATTGATTAATTGAAACGGTGAAGCCCATTTTACAACGTTTACAACAGAGATCTTTGAAAGAATATTCATAAAGCACCTTAGGCTTAAGTTGCAGAGATTTGTTATCGAGGCCATTTGATATTAGTTATGAACCTGGGGACATTTCTGGGATAGTTGGTTGACCGAGGGTTGTGAAAACCATCCCCTATTATTGTAATAATAGTATTGTACAAATTAATTACAATAATTTCTCTAATGTTGAAAGATAAAGAGGTGCAATGATTATAGACATGGGCATACATTTTTAATTTCTGTTACGCTATTGGTAGTCAAATTTTAGATTTAATATTTAACGACCTAACGCATAAAATTGATTAGTATAATACAACATTTATATAAAGATCAGATCATTATAAAACAATCTTATGATTTTGCTTAGCCTTTGAATTCCTAATTATTACTTTTTAAATTTATATTATAAAGTTATTTTGTTTTAAATTACAATTTTATATGGATTTAAATAAATTTAAAACTAGAAGGAGGAGTACTTAAGAAAGAAAATAATTAAAACAAAAAAAATTGTCTTTTTTGAAAAATGTAAGTATTAAGTTTAAAATTATTTTCTATGAATGATAAAGGTAGAGGTGGATATATCAGTTCATTTTTCTTTGTTAATGCCTGTTATTGTAGGAGTGTATAAATATTCGAAAAGTTCTATAAAGGTTCAAGTCAATTTAAGTCATGTATCTGAGAGTATGTGGGTTAAGAATCATTTCTCGCATTTGCTTAAACTGGAGAATACTGCAAAAAAA
>KZ806882.1:336304-346501 GCA_000696205.2 Oncopeltus fasciatus
TATATATATATAGTGTTTTGACCTTCTAGAAAAAAATCAACTTGCTTTAACATTGTGGGGTCAAAATATTTTATTATTTCCTTACGAGCTTCATTCTTTAAATTTTGAATCGTCTGTGGCCAGCCACTTCTTTCCTCCATTTTACAACTATTTTGCTATATGCATCTACAGCAGCATTCGACTTGGCTGAATGTGTGATCTGAAAGCCCGAAATTCGGTAGGGATGCGTCACCTAAAGGGAATGAAGGGGTGGGGGTAGGGAAGGGTGCCAGGGGGGTGTATCCTTGCAGAAGGAAATGGCAGAGAGGGGAGGACGCTGCTGTGATATTTCTAACGTCCGGCAGATCACATCAAAACGTCATAGACCACAACGAAAAATTTCAGATCCTCCCTTCCCTACCCCCAAAAAAAAAAAAAATAAATAAATGACAACATTTTTATATATTTAACATAATAACAAAACCTGCTTTCACCTGTTAAGAAATGAGATTACTGTTCACTTACTAATCACTTTTCGTCTAGCGTCAAAATGTAGCCGCTGGGTGGTAAAATGAAGGTTATCCGTATGGTACGAAGAACAAAGAGCTATTCGAAATATTTCGTAACTGTTTTCGTTTTTTAATTCCAATTTTGCCTTCCTAATATATAAAAATTGAATAACGACAAGACAAAAAGTGGGTACATGGCAAAACTGTTTATTTTTTGATAGGATGTTAAAATCCTGCCAAACCAGTATTTTCATGACAGATACAATGGTTTCCCTCAATGCACTTACAAATAAAGTTTTGTGAGTGTGTGTGTGAGTGTGTGTATTCTGTGTTTGTGCAACAACACTCGCTAATGAAAATTAATTGTTAAAATGTACACTTCACCGAAATTAAGATCTTCAATTACACTGATGACAAATGAGCTATATTAACATGACGTAACATGGGATATATTACGTAATAAAAGTCTTTGAAAATTGAAACATTAACTTATTTTTCCTTTTTCTTTTTTGTAGCAGAGAGAATAAAAGTGTGACATAAATAATATAGTTCAGAATTTTATTTAAGTTAAAACACTGCAAAAATTAAGCATTTCTTAATTGGGTGATTAATACTTTGCAAACCGAATTTCCCTTATTTCATTGTGGTGGAATTTAATGTGAGTAAATTACGAAAAAAATCTTATAAGTTAAGGAGAGTAATGAGCGTAGAAAGACCATTTAAGCAGGCACGATAAATGTCAAGAAGTTGTGGGGAGAAGACCATATGCCGTAGTTAAATTCGTAAATGTCTTCTGAATAAGCGATTTTCGTTATAATGTCATAGAACATATATTTTAGAAAATTAGCTTTGGCACCTATTATTCTCAACAAACTTTTTCTTAACTCAAATTTGACTGGAAGATTCCAATACTTCAATTTTAAACTTTCTAAATTCTTTCTCCCCTTCATCTGAATTTAGACAAAAATGCATTCCTTCAACTACTGCACTAAAGATCATCATTTGAAATATGACCTTCTGTTTTCTACTTCTTGATGAAAGGTGAATGGTCAAATATAATTAACAATATTTTTTATTATAGGGGCTTTTCTAGTTAAGGTAGTGTACTCCTGGAAAAAAAGTTCTAAGATTCAATACTCACAGTACAGAAATTTTAATTTTTGTTTTCTGCGCCCCTCTTCCTAATGGCCCGGAAATGCTTCTGGGAATACCCAGCTTTAATTAGGAACTATTATTTAGGCGAATAGTAGGTGGCATCAGGTGGCACCAAATATTTACTAACTATACACAATTTCTAGTCTACTTTTCTAGTCAGTGGCTCGAGAAAACACATACTTAACATGCGCTTAACTCCTGGATCTTTAGGACCTATTGCAGGACTTATTTATTAATTATTTTTTTCTCTTTCTAATTGATTGCTTATTTTTTTTTTTTTAAGTTTGATATTTTATTACAAGATGCCTTCGTGAATTTATTGATGAGGATACATATATATATAAACTCATGTATAAAACATGTTAAATATGAATATTATTTTTTGTGGTATTAAATCCCACGTAAATTTACTAATTTTTAATGCAAGAGACCAGAACAAAAAATCTAACTGTCCCAGCCAGGACTCGAACCTGGATCTCCTGCTATCCGGACGGTGCATTTTCCCCTTATGCTACCAGGAGAAGTCTTATAAGTTATTAAATTCCCCTCACTACTGTCGAGAGTCTAACCTCCTAGGTAGACGAATATATCGTCTTACCCTCGGAGAAGCTGACATTGTCAAGCTGTTTACTCTCGTTATTTACTTTTAAATTTTAATTTTATAAATAATATTTTTTGTGGTATTTAATCCGTCGTAAACTTTACTAATTTTAGTGCTAGAGAACAGAATAAAAAATCTAAAGATTCGAGTCCTGGCTAAAACAGTGAGATTTTTAAATCTTTCCTCTTGCACTAAAAATTAGTGTGTTAAATATGTTTTTCATTTTTGATTTCTATACTGAAAATTTTTTCAACTGATGATCAGAATTTTTAAATTATATTAAGTGATGGTAATAGGAACTGTGTGTGACATTTTGTTTGAAACTGTGCCAAAAAAATTTAAAAATATAAATAATAAATTTTTTTTTTCATATTGAGCATCATAAACGTTACAGTAAAAGTATGGAAATAGAAAATCTTCTTGAAAACAATTACAGAGAACCGACTCTGATATAAGCAGTTCAAAAGAAAAAATTGAAAACCTAATAAGTAGGGACCTATAGGAGTCCGCATTAATTCAAAAACTTATACAACTTATAAAAATTAGTCCAGCCCCCCTCCCTACTACCCCCTCCCTACTACCCCCTCCCACCTGGACGAATATTAAAATTTAATACATTTTCTTTTATTTTTAATCAGGAAGTTATACGAAACAGCAGCCGTGTTAACCGTGAAATATTAGTGGGGGGGGCGCCTGTTTTAAGCAGCTTAGAAATTCAATTATTACACTTTCGCCGGGTACAGCTATACTCATCTCTTCCATTCTTTTTTTCTACCGCCGTCTTCTCTTCCCACACTGTATGATTTATATTTCCTCTCTTCTCTTGTTATTTATTATTTAGTTCCATACAATTTGTGGCGTCTGACAGAGAAGATGCCCCACTAAAGGTGCCCCAAAAATTAGGTCGATTTTCCTTTATACGGCCTAAATTTATATATATAAGATAATAGCCAATCATACAACAAATAACTGTGTACAATTTCACCGGGTCTCTCTACTAATATGTATATATATAAACAGTGAACTGTGACTGCTATTCTAGGAATTTCAGAAATAATAACAGTTATATCTCAAAGTAACTGATAAAAAAGTAGCTGTTATTACCTTACCGCAAGTGTTTGTTATAATGTGTGGGATACGCCCCCCCCCCCCTTTAAAATTCTTGGGCTACCTATATTAAAACATGTCCAATTTTAAACAATTTATTGTGTCACTTTATTCACGCGACTAACATCGTTTACACTCAGTACATATCAGTGGTGTAGCTTTAGTGGTTTGATGTGCTATTTTTTATAATGCTTGGTAAGAAATTATACACTGCAAGGGCCACCCTTGGCACTAGAAATAGTCTTTCGCGAAGACACAAAAATCTATGAATGACGAAGGAACAAGTGGTTCATAATTCCTCTATTAATAAAATATTAATCAGTCTATTTTTTCCAAAAGAATTTAAAATAAATTGAAATTTTTAATCAAATTCTTCTCCAACTGTTTTCACAGAAATGAATAATCTAAAGCTGCCTCTAAAAGTAATCACGTAATCTTTGCCATGCAGGAGTATATTTATATACATGGCCTCAGACATCTATTTATTTATGTTTAATTCTCACAACTAAAAAGAATTCTTTAAAGATAGTAATCAAATATAAACTATATATGTATATATATACTTGATCAGATCTAAGGAATGAGGAGATTTTAATTATATTCTGCACTGTCATACACTTATTTGGATAGCTTTTCTTTTTTTTTTTTTTTTTTTTAACCTGGGATATCCTATATTAGCTTACCATCTTATATCAGTTGACTCTGGTAAACGGACGTATTTCTGCCTTTGCCATCAAAGCTCCATATCCATATTGAAATATCTGTATATACGATATTATATANCGGACATATTTTGGTATTTGGATAGCTTTTTTTTTTTTTTTTTTTTTTTTTCTAGGCATCCTATAACAGGAATGATTGGTCCTTTCCTCAATCACTATGAGGGAATGGTTTTAGCATTAAACTTAACCACTCCTTGGAGGAGTGGCTTTACATTCTTGGATGAATGTTCACCAAAAGACTGACGGATTTTATTAATTTGTGCACCGTTTTTTTTTTTTTTTTTCTTCGTCCCTAGAAAAATACCAGGCCAACGTTATTTCTTGCATCGGTTCACTGGAAATCAATTTTGGTTCTGTTGAGCAATGTTGAGCCGGTCTTTGATATATGATTTACGCAGGCCAACAACTGCATCATGTGAGCCGCATAATAAAATATTAAATATTGAAATTAAATACGGTCTTTAGTAAATGAAAATTAACTACAAAACATTATCCTACGGATACTTAGCTATGTCTAGTCTGCTTCGTTAAGTATCTCTTAAAATTTAAATATTCCATTACTCAGGATAAATACATTTTAAGAAAAAATGTCCTTTTGAAAATATTGAAACACTTACATTTAACTAGCATGAACTATTGGAAAATACAAAGACAGTGGATCTTATGTAGGGTTGGACGAAGAAAAGAGTGGACCGTATTTTTTAATATGCATGAACAGTACGTGATTAAAATTGTTCATGATTTAAACATGAATAGCTTGATTTCTTCATGGGAAATCTGCTAATAACAAATAAATAATAACGAGAGAAATTTATTTTGTTTTAAATTTCCCATTATTACAAGAGAATATTTATGTTAAATTGACTTAAATCTGCTGAGTTGAGAAATCCTCATGACAGCGTGAGAGATTTTGTATCCAATAAATATATAAAATGGAGAGAAGCTGGATTTATATTTCAATTTATGTATCGAATATATTCCATCTCATCCCCCCTCTACGCAACTACCTCCATTTTCCTTTGATCATGATAAAGAGATATTATCACTTCTCTTTGCCAATCAACCTTTATAATTCAAGTTCTTTTCGAATTATCCTATCCTCCAGACTTATCCTATTTCATCAAATTTTTTAAGATTTATTAAAAAAATTATATTTCAGAAGTTGTTAATAAATGTATAATCATCGTTTTTTATTTTTTTAACAAATTGCCAGAAGCTAATCTAGTAAGCATAAGCATAGTGATATTCATGTCACTTCTGAATATAAATAATGTATATAAAACAGCTTAAATTTATGAGGGCTAATTTATTTTAAATTATGTTTTTATTATATCGGAACTGAATATTACTCAAATTTGTAAAATCATTTCATGATAAAATGTAAAGAATCGATTTATCATATTAGTATTCTCTGAAGCAAAGTTATTTCCAATCAATTTCTGAAAAATGTTTTATTGCGAAAACAATAAACTAATTTTTATTAATAGATCTGCACTTTCAAGATCTACGATTACATCCACAGAGATTGTCACCCTGTGATTTCTTATCCCCCCCTTTTTGTGTGTAATTATAAACAGGCCATATTTAGTTTCGCCTATGTAAATAAATATTGCATGATCTCTTGCGTAGCAGTGTACCAGTTGGTATTTATTATTATTTTATTTATTAATAATAAGTCAATAAAAACGAAGTACTTGGGTGGTAATGTTAGGCTATTGTTTGGGGAGTCCATCAAAAAGGGGAAGACCTCCAAGAATTTCACAGATGGAAGGATATCTGCAGAGGATCTTCATATGGCCGCAAAGTTTACTGTGGGGCAACGGGTGGAGGGTTAGTCACAAGCCATGCAGAAAAGACATATGTCAGGGGCTTAGGGGTTGGGACCTTGTCTGTGAGGGGGAGGGAGGAGGTTTAATATATTTATTTAGCGTGAAGAAGTAGGGAGATGTGTTTGCCAGAGGGGAAGCCATGCATTTCGTCCGGCCGGAAACGGAGCGGAAAACAGCTTCATTCGCCATGTTTTCAGGGGGAGGGGGGGTGGAGGGGGCAAAGACTTGGACATTGGAACGTACTCCTGGAAGGGGAGGGGGTACTTCTGGAGGGTGGAGTACTCCTGACCCTCGGGGTAAGTATGCGGAGGCAGAGTAACTCAGCTATGTATGGAATGTCAGCTGCTATCTCTGGAGTCTGGAAAACACTCATCCTGGAGCCGAACTGTCCGACTGTTTGAGGCTAACTCTGCTAATTTATATGCTCTTCATTATACACCCCTACAGATAATCTCCTCAGACTGCACAAATCTCCGAATGGTAACTCCAGACTTGACTTATTAACTATTTTTAGAAGATGACCTAATAACTAAATTCATTGTACGTCATTTATCTTAATTCAATATTTTTTTTTTAAGTGGTAGTTAAAAAATTAGTAAAATCACTCATGTTGGGGATCGAATTCAGTAATTATCACTTGAGGGCATATCTAATTGCCCCTACTATTCCATCCCCTCCAAAACACATTTGAATAAAATGCTCCAAGCATACTATTTGAAAGCCAATGAATCTTAAATATTAACTTATCACTTTACATTATTATTCATTTTTTTGTTTAAAATTTCAATGGTTTTACTAACCTCAGTTACCCTTGTAGAACCAACATTGTAGAGTTGCAGTTGAATGTGTTTTACTTTTCAAATACAGTTCTAAAATTAATGGTTGCCCACAGTGTGACGGGAATATTGAAAGAATATCACAATAATATCCTTAGTCAGTAGTATCACCCTCAATCTAAATTTGATGAGACACATTTCATTAAGCATAATATATTTAAAAGGATAAACAAGGAATATATATATATGTGCAATGCTTCGCAGTCTTTTAAATAATTACCAAAAATAATTTTAATTTCTTTCTGCTAACCAACGGATGAGAATATAGACTGCTGATTACAAATCCCTATTTTAAAGTATTCAAAAAAGAAGGACAATTTTTTGTTTAGTTCATATTAATATTTAACTACAGCAGGTGGTGGTGCCCTGTGATTACTGAACCCTTTGGGCTACGTGGCTCCCAGCAATGGAGAAATGCAATGCAAGGATTGCAGATAGGGAGGTTGGCAGGCGCTGTGGTGTTCATCGAGTTGGGCCGTTTTACTTTTAAATAGTTTATTTTGAGATACGACGACGAATTAATTCTAATAGATATTATCATTATTAATCTTTACAGTATAAGTAAAAGATAGATTCTATAATAAATTATCCCTTTAAATGATGTAATTTATTTTCTTTATTTCATTATAATGCATTATATGTCAATATCACTTTTCCCTCTATTAATGTTCAAATTTAATAAATGTGAGAATAAATAAATAACAATAAATTTGACATAATAAAAACAATAAATTTGACAGTTCATAGAGTCCCTCTATGAACTGTCAAATTTACTTATGACAGTAAAGAAACCTATGTCGTAGAATCAACCAAAAAAGAAAAATAACACGAATAACATATAAAGAATAAAAGTTAGTCATCATTAACATATTACCCCGTTGGAGTGTAATTATGAAATGTTTTATTAAAATCCCCTTGTACAGGAGGCGTGGCTGTTGGCTTATCTAAAGCATATTCTCGAAAATGTCCAATTTACGAACCATCTTGCAAATATTTGTTTTTCAATAAAAGTATTTTTAATGTATGCAGTGATTTTTTTTTTATTATTATAAGGGCGTGTCAACTATATGCAATGATCTCTTGCTATGTGGACAGTGCATTTATTATCTTGTGAGATTTTTTAAATCCATTTTTCTTTGAGATAAAAGCGTCACATCTTCAGGTGCCTAAAGAAGATAGAGTGCCGAAAAGATTTGAGCTATTACAATAAATATATATAAAGAGGCAAGGTAAGTGGTTACTTATGTCTATAAATGTGTTTGGACGCAAAATAAGTAACTTTTTTCAACTTTTCTGTTAAAATTTGGCACGTTCCCGTTAAATGTAGGATTAATTCCTTAGTTAGTTATTGAGCGAAATCGGTAGGGGCAAAACTGCGTTCTCCCACCGCCTGGACAAAATAACTCTGTGTCTTTCCAGGAGCACAATAGAAATTCTGTGAGTTATTACAAACAGAAGCACAGGAAGGGATAAATTATGTATCGCGAATATTGAACCTAGGGACTTTAATTCAAAATACCAGTGCCGTAACCACCGGACCACCGTGCTTTACAAAAGAAATAATTTAGAGCTGCACTACGAAATTGCACAATTAGAAGTGGAGGTTTACCTGAAACGTAAATATTCATTTATCATTCCAGAAGCCACAATTAGTTAATTTCTTATGCAATTGGGCATGCCATGTAAAATTTATTTATACATATAAAGACTGAGATCGTTAGATTTACTTGAGAGAAATGAAGTTCATTAAAAATATTTGTTTATTTAATAATGGGTTTAATAACTTATAAAATAATAACTTATTTATAAAAATAATGAATCTAAATTTATCAGAACCCTTTCACTTTTTTAATACAAAAATAAAATTTATTATTGAGCTCATTCTGACCAATAGAGACGAGGTGTCAAAGATTAGGAAAGTGTACTAATTTTGTAAATATTATTTTTTTGTGGTATATAATCCAACGTAGGTTTTAACAATTTTAGTGCAAGGGAACAGAATAAAATATCTAACTGTCCCAGCCAGGACTCGAACCTTGATCTCCTGCTATCCGGACCGGTGCATTTACCATTTATGCTACCAGGGCAAGTCTGATAAGTTATTAAATTCTCCGCACTAGTATCGAGATTCTAACCTCTGAGGCAAACGAATATATCGTCTTATACTCGGAGGAGCTGACATTGTCAAGCTGTTTAAATGACTCTACTTATTTTCTTTTAAATTTTAATTTTATAAATATTATTTTTTTGTGATATTTAATCCCACGTAAATTTTAACAATTTTTAGTGCAAGGGAACANTATATATATATATATATATATTGTTTATGTACTAATATTTATCAATTATGCTAGTGAATAACTCATTTGATTAAAACAGCTATAGATTTTATTTTTTATTCCATGAAGTTTGAAATATAGAATTTATTTATTAAAAACAAGGAAAAATGTTATAAAATGATATAGATTTTTGGACAGATAAACACCCCTTACCTTTAGTAAGCAAGGAGGGTGTGATATCTACAAGGGGTTGTAAGGAAAGAAACCTTCCACCTGAAAAAGAAGTTGCGGTAGTAATTTAATGTGTCAGGAAGGCTTTACTACGCCCAATCACATCCCGAGCCTATCACCCCCTCGCTGCCCTTAATGAAGTCTGAACTAATCCCCTCTAGTCTGTCTGAAACCTCCGCCGATCCTCAAGTCCTCGGGAAGACATCCTGCTTCCAAGGGGTGGAAACAAAATCCGAATTACACTCATCCCCAGAAAGAGACTTATTGGAATTTCTCTTTTCAACAGTGAACAATGGCGAGAACTGATTCAAAACTAATGAACACAAAGTTATGATTACGATATTAAAAAAATTATGTATTTTTAATAATAGTAACAAAATAAAGTAATAAATAAAATAAGAAACAATGACTAGCAAGTAAAATTTCAATACGTATTAATAAAAATTAATTCGTTCGGGGGCGCCAGGGCAGATCTGGGGATCCGTTCGCGGGGGTTCAAATCCCTCCTAGGGCAAACATTTATTTATAAATGATATAAGCTGATATAGATTTTGTGAGAGGCAAACACACGAGAAAAAAAAAAAAAAAAATTAATTCGTTATTGCTATACTGATAGTAGAGCTGAGATACTACAAATAACTTTATACAGGCGAATGGTACTTTGTAAATATTAAAAGGTACATGCGATAAAAATTAATGTTTCACACCGATTATGCCTTATTTATTTTACATAAAATTTTCAGAAATAAAGGTATTTGTGATCGTTATTTATGGTTTTTCTATGCCTAATCTTTTTATTTTATTATTTTTTTTAGCAATCATATTATTTATCAATAATGAATCAGATTACACAACATTTCAAAAACTCTTATGGATATTATATATATATATATATATATATACATATATATAATACCTCCTCTTGAGGCGTCGGGGAGGGTTGTCGGGA
>KZ806882.1:381765-400995 GCA_000696205.2 Oncopeltus fasciatus
TATATACAATTTTTTATTTCAGTTCGCACTTCATCATCCAATATTTTTTCAAGAACTTTAATTTTTAGGTATTTGAACTTTTATCCTTAATCTGATAGTAGTATGTAATTCTCAACAACAGATAAAATTGTAAAATAGTTTAATTTAAATTTACTACATCACAAATATTAGTGTAGTGAAGAAAGGAAAATGATGTCATTATAAATTAGGTATTTTAAAAATATTTATGTATGGCAAATGTTCGTTTTTTTCTCCCTGCAAACCATCTCTCATAAGATTTTAACCCGAAACAAATCCGTTTTCTTTCAAAAATTTCCCTAATGATACAAATCGTCGAGTGTAGTGTATGTATCTTAATTCTCTCATACACTCTTAAATATCTTTTGAAATATGAGTTGCTTTTTTTTAAATTTCTTTATTAAATATATATNAGGATATGAACCCTCTTGATAATGCTTTTTAATTTTTTTTTTTTTCTGTTTTATTATTATTCCCGTAATTTCATTATTATTAATTATCCCCTATTAAGGGATATGAAAGGGCAGATTAATAATGACTACAAATGATATAGATACATCTGAAAGTAGAGATTGGAGACTTCAAATTTCGAAAGATTTTCTTCTTAAATTTTTGTATTTTAAAATTATAAAAAAATTTTTTTTTATTGCGGCAGAGTGTGCCTGGCACCTATAACTTGCTCTTAGTTGATTACATCTTAATAAAGTGGTTAAATTGAGGATTTGGGGCACAGAGGATCCGTTCGAGTCTCACAACCCTGACGCTACTGCATCAAATCCCGCCCGGGGCAAACTTTTAGAGGAATAAAAGCTTGTCCAGAGCCATAGTGTTTCTAATGGAAGATAGCAACCTAGAGATAGTTCCTACATTCATGAGCTCTTCAAAGATTATTAGAAAAAGTCCCGTAGATTCTGTTTTTTTTATTTTTTATTGTAGAAATATTTTTGCTTCACCAAAATAGGAAGGGAAGACATTCATCCCCCAACTCTCCATTAATAAAATTTTGTGGACGAAAAGTCTAGATCATGGCATAAAAACCTCTAAGCTCTGATATCATTTGTGATCATTTAGTTATAATGCAGTGGGTAAAATGTGTCAGTGTATCAAGAAACACGCACACAAAAGATAAATAAATAAATTTTTAAAAAATACAATAGCTGCGTAATCTAAGCAATTTTTTTATGTAACCTCTAAAATGTATATAAATAAGACTCAATTACTTCATACTTGTAAGAGAAGAGTGAGCTTCAAAAGTGACATACCATATATATACGGTTGGCTTTGGAACTGTTCTCTGCCAGACCAGCAGAAAGTGTAGACGAAATTATCAAAAACAGTCAAAAAGTATAGCAGTTATAATATTAAAAATAATTAAATAAAAATAACGCAACAGGCCATATAGGCCAAGGTAGTAATACATGTTGTGGACTTAATTATTCTTTACCCAGGACACACTAGAACTAGGCTTGTGGTCAGTTCACTGTTCTGGCAGACTGATTGTTCCCCATTCAATGAAGAACGGTACCCAATAAGAGGTGTTCCCTAACGACACACCAGGAATCCTCTGGGTCATTTCAAACAGAAGCACAGAGAGAAAAAAACTTTGCGCTGTAAGCATTGAAACTGGGACCTTAGTCCAGTACCTTATGCACTAGACCACCGTGCCCCTCAACATTATTAAACATTTCACTAAATTACTGATTTAATTTTAGAAATTAGCTTGCTACTCACAGTCTGCTTCAGTTTGAATCAGATGCATTTACGTCTTTACCGTCTATATTTATTTTAGAGCATGCTCTGATTGATCAAATTTAAAGGTCGTTCAGCCCCAATTCATAAATTAAATTTTTAAAAAGTAAGTAAGGGGTGGCGCCAGGGTAGCTCAGGGGATCCGTTCGGGTGTCGCGATCCTGAAGCTGCGGGTTCGAATCTCGCCCAGGGCAATCTTTTATTTATAAATGAAAACTTGTCCTGAGCCCCTTCTTCCATGACCCAAAATAATTGAAAGAGAGGCTAAAATGTATAAAAATATAAGTAATATAACATCAAATTATTTATAGCATTGTTTAAATTACTTATAATATGCCTCATTTTATAAAAAATATATTTAGATATTTTGGTTAAATAAAATAATTTCTTATAATTCGATTACAAGAAAATACTGAAGACCAAATCTTTTTTTTTTTTTAATTTAAATAAAACCTCCTATCTCTTTAAATAATTTTTTTTTTGCAATAATCTTGAAATTTAAACCTCTCAACTCATACCTTCTATTCTCCGTCTTCATTGCAAACCATCCTCAGTTGGCGAGCGCTTTCGTACATTGTCCATCCTCGTGGCCGAATACATGTGTTTACTGTCACTGTCTGTATTTAACTGCCTGGCACAAATAGATACAGACAGTGACAGTGAACACATGTATTCGGCCAAGAGGATGGACAATGTCCGAAAGCGCTCGCCAATAGAAGATGGTTTGCAGAAGCCAATCAAGACGGATAATAGAAGGTATGATAATTCTATATTCATTGGTAGTGATAATAACCCTTTAGAGTAAAATAAGTTATTTTTAACAGAATTTTATATCAATAAAATTTATAAATTCATCAATTATGATTTATAAAATATAAATGATCAATCGTTTACCATTTATATAAAAGAAAACCACCCTCCGTGTCAATCAAACTTAGAGATTCCTGGGATCTGAAATTGAGATCTTGGATCTTTGAATCGCTCAGCTGTAAAAAATAAATAAAGAAAATTGTGTTGTACTGTGGTTATAAACTTCGAGAAAACACTTTTTTAAAGATATTTTATATTAATTATGAGGAAATATTTTGTTTATAGTTATCACAACGGACTATTATTGTGGGATCGGTAGACCCAAATATGAACAAATAAACAATTTATATCCTTTTATAGTATTAATATTGGATTCTGAGATTTGAAACAAATACTTTTATTCAAAGAGATATCTTTTATTTTTGCTTTCCTGTGAAAGAGTCCGTACTCTGCTTTGATATTTTTAGAATTTATAGAATTACACACTCACAAAAAAAAAGAAAAATATTTTCTCTTTAAGCCCTTCCCGTTTTCAAACTTTTAAAATAATTTATATGGTTATAAAAATAAAATAAACACATCAAAAGTATATTATATTCAATGTGATATTATTAAACAGCTCTGATAGATAAAAATATTGAAATTTAAGTCAAATATCTTTGCAAAAATCCCAGAAGACTCCAGAGAGTGAGAAGCAGTAAGCACTTGTTCATAGGAGTTCGTACTCCTCAGGGGTGGAATGTAGTAGTGGGACGAAAAGTTCTGTGGCCCCCCTCCCCCTCAGAGACACATACGGCTAAGTCCCCCCCCCCCTGTAAGTCGGGAGTCGCTAATGCCCCCACACACCCCCCAACTACCCAAGGTACAGGCTCGCAGGTGGGAATATGGCGGGGCGAGGGCTTAGACGAGAAGTTGGCGGGGTCACGTCCTGAGACCGCTCTCTATTGATATTCCCCGAGAGGATGATGGCTTTCCAAAGGCGGTCTCTCCCTACTGCAAGAAGAAGAAGAGGAACGCGATGCCCGCTCCTGGGGATATGATGAATTCAAGAGGCGTCCCCAGACAGAAATTTACAGCGGATAAGGAAAAGGAGCTTTTTATTTACAAGAGGTCCTCTACATCCTCCCGCCTCGAGAAGTTGTAGGGCGGGCTCGAGAAGTGTCACAACAAAGGAGAAACAAGTCAACTACGCAAGAGCATCCTAAACTCAGCGAATTTCTTCTACTAATGGGCTAAAACTATCATTATGCGACTTGCTAATAAGTAATAATTCAATCTAAAAGGCTTAAATTATGAATTGTACTTATTGAGCAAGAAGTTTAAGAAATTCTACACATTATACATTTTGCAAAACAATATTTTTGAAATATGTTTTAATGGTCAGTTTTTTGACCGTAGATATTATTATTAGATGATTTTAGTTGGGGTCGGTCAAGGTAGATCCAAAAAAAATACAAATTTAGAAAAAGTGTATTTTTTTAAAGATTATCTACCAATGTTTCGGCTTACATTGTCAGCCATCTTCAGGGCTGCCTATCATGAAGACGAGAGAGGACTTCCTATCCCTAAGTTCACATTTCCATGACGTCAGTCTCTTTTTTGGATCTACCTTGACCGAACCCCAACTAAAATCATCTAATAAAATTATTAAAAGTTTGATTTGTGTCAAGATTAAACTTTTTCGGACTATAGAGATGACGTGTGATCGACACACTTATATAACTGCAGGACTTTCCATTTTCACTCAATAAATAATGATTCACATATCAATATGGGTATTCCCAGAAGAATGCAAGGAATTCATCTGCAATACTCTACGAATTGTGCAAAGCTGGAAGAGGTTTTAACCTAAAAAGAGGTTTTTGTCAATAACTTGTTTCAGTTTTTTTAGCAGAAGTCTCATAACTACTTGAGTAAAAGACAATAATAGTTTCACCAGGAAAGTTGACAAGGCTATTGTTCCTTTGATATATATAATATTCAATTTATTAGTAGTATAATATAATATTCAATTTAATAGTAATATATAATTTCAATTTAATTTTTTAGTCCTATTTAAAATCAGAGCTAAAATGTTTTACAGAATGTTTACATTCGGCGACGGAAATAAACACTTATAATAATATATTTGATTAAGCAGAACGAAGTGAACGCTTTAATTCAATAATTATTAATCCAGTAGATTAGCTTTGATTATTTTTTTTTTATAATTAGGAAATATTCATCAAAAAGAACTTTAGTCAATGTTGGCATTAAGAAAAATTGATGCAAGTAGTAAATTAAATAAACTTATTGTAGTCAGGTAATTTTACTTAAATTTGTATTACAATTTTTACTTTCTTTACTGTTTACAAAGTAAAACAGATATAAAACTTTATACTTTGTAATTCTGATTTTTTTAAAAGTATTTTATCGTGTACGGTACACATAGAGGAAATAAAACATACGCCTAGGTTTGGATTCGAACCCGCAGCTGCCCTAGCACCAGTGAATAATGTTTACTGTTCTCATTTAAACTGCAGAAATAGTGGTCTTTCAGGGGGTAAATATCTTTAGCAGGAATTCTATATATTTTAGTCAAGTTTACTGAGACATCAGTCTATCTTGAACACGCCTTCTGGCCAGCCTTTCTTGTTGGCATGTGGTCAAGTCTGTGTCAAGTAGCTCTATTCTTTCTAGCAATCCCGACAAGTGAGAAGGAGTTTAATATCAATAATTTTTAGTGCAAGGGAGTAGAATAAAAAATCTAACTGTCCCAGCCAGGACTCTAACCTTGATCTCCTGCTATCCTTGTACTAAAAATTATTCAAATTTATCTGGCGTTTAATATCCTTCATTGCTACCACTCAGGCACTATTTCTTTCTCCAGGAATAAGGAAATCCATATTAATAGCTCCATCGTAGGTCTCCGCCGTTCAAGGAGCTCGTCACTTTGGCAGATTTCTTTATTTGATCCTACCTGGCTGACATATCCTGTCCACCAAATTCTTAAAATGAAGGACTGTAATTGCAGCTTTGGTCAGTCTTTTTTGTAAATTTCCTCCTCAGTCTTGATTACAAATGATACTTTCATTCCTTCCGGTGGCTGTAATGACCCCCAGAACCGTCCTTCAAGTGACCTCTCCGTGCTCGAGAAACTACCAAAGTCCGTACATGGTAAGAAGCTGAGGCGTTCAAGTCTGCTTGATGAGTGTAGCATGTGCTCTCAACTTGCATCTCGACAACTGTCTTCGTATCCATTATGCGCAATGTCCTTAAGAATCCTCATCACAGTCCTTGGTCCTCAACAGCTCAGTCCATGTTTTTTTCTTGAGATAAAGATTTCTAATCCTTTCACACTACATAACTTGCCAACTGCTCTCCAGACTTCATATCAGGAGACTCGGTATTATAAAGAATCCTTATCAAATTCAACTAATCTTAATTATAATCAATGGTAATTTTGTTTAAGAATACTTTTTTTATGGCTGTCATTCTAAAAAGCATTTAAAATCTTATAATTACCAAAGTAGTAAATCTTTTATACAAATCCATATTAGAGTAATATATAATTTCCTAAACAATTTTATTCAAATTAATCTAAGTTATTTGAGAAGACAAATATCATAATTTAGGAGCTAATTACTTCCACTTCTAGGATAAAATAAGTAAAAACTGCTGGGATATTTACTTAAGCACATCTTAATTCCTGATGTCTATTTAGATAAGCAATACATAAAATATAATAGTAGTTAGAAAGTAGAATTTAGAAGTACATTATCTGGGAAAAACGCTTTAACTATGTAAATGAGTTGGTATAATGGATCAGTTATGTTCAATAAATTTAATTTTCAATGAATATGAGAATTTTCTAAAACAAGTAGTAGACTAGTGCTATTTAGAGAGCATTAGAGAATAAATAATGAAAATTTTTAAAAAATCTTAAAAATATAATAAATCCCAGCTAATTCAACATCTACTCTCTTTACAATAAGGATCAGGGCTTGCTAAACTGTATCTTATTTCATGTACAATCTTATTTCATCATGATTATATTGTTATTGTATTAGTTTTGAGTGTCATTTTGTAATGCATCTATTTTCATTACCCCATGTGTTTCTTAGTTTTTTTATTTTTAATACTTCTCACTTCTATTTCCCAGCTTGTAAAATAAGTTGTAAATATTCTCATGGTTCTGTTGAAAATATTTTATATTATTATAAACTATTGTTTATTTGTACTTTTTATTTTTCATTATTGTAATTAGGTCAGAATCAGCTATACTGTCAGATGTGACATCTTTGCTATTCAAGGGGACTTCAGTCCCAGAATAAAGTTTCTTTTTCTTCTTCAACGACCGACTGTCTTACAGCCTGGTTTTACAAATTGCGCCTGTCTTTAAACCCTCAGAAAACCGAAGCAAAAATTTTTAGTCTTCGCAGATTCTCCAACAATAACCTTCCAGAACTTTATATTAGCCAGCTTCCGATTCCATGGACTCCTAAGGACCAGGGTGTTAGATATCTTGGAGTATACTTTGATACTAAACTGACATGGCAGCTCCATGTAAAAACTAAACTGACACAAGCCCATCACAGACGAACTTTACTTTACCCTCTAATAAACAGGAAATTAAACACTCCCTGAGCTCACTACTCTACAAGTCGCTGATCCGCCCAATACTGACGTACTCCTGCCCTGTCTGGTTCGGCGCAAGTAACAAGACCATCAAACGACTGGAAACATTTGAAAACCGCATTATTCGCATGATACTCAATGCACCCTGGTTCGTAAGGAATCAGCAGATCAGGAGGGAACTGGGAGTTGAGCCCATCTCTTTTCACATCCAGGACCTCACCTACAAACACCATGAACGTCTGCCGCTGTCTTCAGGAGCTGCCACCTTCCATCTCGGAGCAGTCACCCAGCGACGCCTCAAACCTAGACTATATCAGCATATACCGCTCTAATAATTTTATTGTATTTTTGTTCTCTTGTGTAAATAGTATAGAATTTATTGTATACGTACCATGTCTTCCATCTTGTGTAAAAAAACAACTGTTTTGGGCCTAGAATAAAAAATATATTTCTTCTTCTTTCTTTCTTCTTCTTCAATGTTTTCCAAAGAGTGTCCTTTTGATATAATATTTCTAGATTAAAATCAAATAGGTGTTTATAAAGTCATTTATTGTCTTTTCGCCTTTTATAAATAAAAAAAAGATGTAATAATATAAAGGCATAATAGAGATGTAGACATTTAAAAGGAGGGGATATCTATTGAGAAAGGGATAGATAAGGGTTGCGAGCCCTCCTAGGGGTGGAAATGAGATTCGGTTTCCAGGCTAATCTTCCCAAGGCCCTGTCTGGGTGATCCCCGGACTGGCCCGCTTCCAGGCTACTGTTGCTCAGCTCATGTAACCGGCGTCCTGTCTCTCCCCTACAAGAGCTAATCCTGATTTGTGAGGACCACTTAGGCATCGGTCCCGAGCCCTTAAGGCCCTGCAGCGGGGGTTTCGGGAGCGACTTGTCTGTGCTCGCAGGAAAACGGAGACCAAGAGCGCGTAGCAGACCATCACTCGTGAGCATGGCTCATGAGGCCACCCCATTCCAACACAATGGAGATATTCAAAATATGTAATTTTTTCAGCCGGCTTCCTTCAAAAAAAAAAAAAAAATCTAGTTCCTTTAGTAAATGTATTATGTTGGGTTTCGGTCAAGGTTGATCAAAGAATACAGTTTTTAAAAAATACATAAATATCAATTCTTTTGTGGTATTTAATTCCACGTAAATATTAACAATGATAAAAAATTTAACTGTCCCAGCCAAGACATGAATCTGGATCTCCTGCTTTCTGGGCTGGTTCGTTACTAGTTACTCTCGACACTAGTGCTGGAAATTTAATAACTTATCAGGCTTGTCTTGATAGCGTAAATGGTAACACACTTGCCCGGAAAGCAAGAGATCCAGGTTCGTGATTTTTTATTCTGTTCCCTTGCACTAAAAAAAATTGTTTAAAAAGTACACTTTTTTTTTTAAATTGTACCTTTTGGATCAAAATTGAGAAATCCCCCCCCCCCAAAAAAAAAACATTAATTAAAAATCTCTGCGGTCAAAAACTCTCTATTTGAATCTAGTTCCTTCAGTGTCATGAGACCAGTTTTTAATAAGATATTTGCGTTCAAAGCACTGTATCAAATTTTGGGATAAACAAGGTAAAAACTTAGACCATCTGTGTTTATATATATATATTCGTAATAAACTTTATATTATTTCTTTAATGATTAAAATCGATTGAAAGGAAGGGGGGGAAAAATGTCTGAATAGAAAGTAAAAGTGTAATACATTAAAAATGTAAATAATCTAAAAGGTTATTTTTTTTTTTTTTTTTTACAGACAGTGACAGTGAACGCATGTATTCGGCCAAAAAGATGGACAATGTCCGAAAGCGCTCGACAACGGAGGATGGTTTGCAAAAACCAATGAAGACGGATAATAGAAGGTATGACAATAAAAATGTCCCAGCCAAGATACGAACCTAGATCTCCTACTATCCGGGCCGGTGCATTTACCAATATACTTATTCTTTAAATGAAAGAAGCCAATAATGGTGTTCAACCTTCTTTTAGCAAACCGGTGGGTGAGTCGATGAAATTATTCATGAAGGTGTAGAGAGAGAAAATGAGTAATCCTAATATATTCGTTGTTACTTGAGTCAGGGGTAAATGTATTCATCATAAAAGGTCTAAAGTTTATGTTTGGTAACATATTTCCGAAATGGGCTTCCTAGGGAAGAAATTTACTATGTTACAACTTCGAGGGCTTTCCTCACACTTCCTTCCCGGTCAGTCCGCTACCAACTTCAGCCCACTGTCTTCTTATGGGAAATCTGCTGAGATAACGCAGCTCCTACGTGAACGACATTTCCTAGTTACATTTAGGTATGGACACTACATGGATGGCAGACAATGCACTAGAACTCGTGACCAATAGCCGTCCGTCCTGAACACCACCTACAAGACCCTTTTGTGGCATCCTGGGGTCAGGCTACACCCAGAGGCACGCTATTCCCCCTCAATGGGTATTTATGTCTCTATTTTACATTTATTTTCATCTAAAAGCAATTCTGTGAGTGCTGAGTATGGTTTTTACGAAGTCACAAACACATACGTCCGTGCTGAATCTGAAATTCCTCGTGACCATTGAGGAATATTTACAACTTGAAATCCTAAAAAGAATGCTTACGTTTATAGAAGTTCTTCTGCAAGAGCAGCGTAATCTTAGCAGATTTCTGCGTCAAATGATAAACGTGCGTCAAATTCTTGTAATTTTAATGCAAATGATTACTTTAAGTAAGTAAAAAATTATCTTTGATTACAGATGGTTTAAAAAAAAAAAAGAAGAAAGTAAATTGATAAAATTTAATTAATTAGCCGTAAAGAACAATCTTGCTTCAGATTGACAGGAAAGGAAGTGTGATGAAAACGCTCACCTATCATAGTCACACTGGTAAATTTATTCTAAAATTGTTATTGACCATAAACTTTAGAAAATTTAGTTTTATACACATATTGTTTTCTAAACAAACTGTAAATTAAAAAAGCGAGTAAAAAAAAAATTTGCCCCCCCCCCCCTCACCCATCTTCTTATTCTTACTTTATTCAATTTAAGCAATAATAAATTCTTTCCTGGGTTTAAAATGAAAAGATTAAATACCAAATTTAGTTTTTGTATTATTATTATTAAAACTAAGAAAGCCCACCTAACATTTACAACTACTAGACATCTTAAATATCGCTATTAATATACTTTTTTTTTTATATAAATATTTTAGGTCTTTAAAGTCTTAAAATATCTTACTTCTACTTTATTTTTATACATTTTTTTAATGACTTTAATGATATATATATTGTAACATATTTTAGCTTCTCTATGTATAAATGCGAATAGCTTGATTTTGAGTTCAAAGTAGTTTGATTTATTTATTTTAAGTAAAAATCAATTATTGTTATCGCCATTGGAGAATCAGGGAAAACAAAGAGAAGACAAAAAGTAAAGCTCAAAGCTCTATCTATGAGTCAAAAATCCCAATTTGTAAGTAATAAGGGTTGTTTGTTGAAGACATTTTAAACTTTTAACTATTCATAAAGACCCCTTAGAGTTTATAGATGAATATATAATGAAACATGGCTCGTTATCAAAACTGATAGTACTTGATCATTCCAACTACGATTAACCAGAATTTTCTGAGAATAACTATGGCTGGCATTTTCTTTAAAAACCTTTTTCTGATTGTTGCGAATGTCATACATCAAATTTTGAGGCTTTATTATTTTAATTATCTTGTTTGATTTCAATAGTTTTATTTTCTATAAGTTATGAAAATTAAATTTGAAAAAAAAAGATTAAATTTTGAATGCATATATTTGGGAGGGGGGGGGTAGGATAATAAAATACATAATCAGGAAAAAATACTTGTGAGTAAATCACTTTGAGGGCTGGACGTATAAATCACGCAGGCCAGGTCCAGAGACAGACATTGTCAGTGGATGACTCTTCCAGACATATCTCTCCAGAAATATACATGGGGCTAGCGTCACTAAAGAGACACATGTCACCTGTCCACAATCCTAACTCAAACAGATACGCTCCTGACTTTCAGATGGACTCAAATAATTGTATTACAGAAATAAACCTCTCAAATATAGTTGAAATAGAAAAATATATATCTTCCCCCTCTCCAAAATCATATTTCTTTCTCAAGCTGCATTCATCTCATAAACAGCTAAATAGATTTCGGTTTCCCTTGGTACCTGTTCCCTACGAACTAAATAAACGACTATAAAGAGTTTTATATAAAAAATACTTCTATAAATACATCAATGTAATAAATAAATCGATTATCTCTGACATCAAAATAGATGCATACAAGCGTGAGTACTCGGATCCTTACATACCATACATAAATCCACGGATACTCGGATCCCGGAAAAGTAAATTTGTTTCCAACCAACTCACGTACAAGGTACACACATAAATATTCTTCTTAATTTCATTTTAATTTCCAAAATAAAAACCTTAAAAAAATAAATTATAAACTAATGACTTTGTACACATTCTTCGTAGTTTCTATAATAATAAAGATATAACTACTTTTAATTTGATCTCTAAATAACCCGCCTACTCTTCGACAGATTTCAGCTAAAGATAAAAGGACGTTTCTCTGGTCCGCAGCAAAACCAACAGTTTACTGAAAAATCCGCTAAAATTAGAAAAGTCTTTGTTATTAATTGGGATATTGAAAAAATATTTAAAATATATAAGGAGAAAAATGTATTTGACAATACATATAAAAAAGCTATTATAGAATGGAACAAGAGATTCGAAAAACTTTCAATATTATTTATTACATTTATTAAACTATGATTTAATTTTTCGTAAAGTACAAAGACTTACAAGCTGATGTTCTACTATAAACCTCGTTGATTGGTTCTAATTATTTAAATTTAATTATTAAATTATTTAATTAATGTTTACATGGTAGTTTAGAAGCTTTTTTAGCAAATCCACAGTCCAGCCTGGGCATAAAGCTCTCCATTAAACTATTTTGCACCAAAAAGAAAGTGGCTATCTAAATGTAACCACCTTATTCTACACTCTCACGGCTCAGGAGAGACATCCAGGATGGGGTTCCATTGTGAGGCATATGAGAACTAAACGGATCTTCTCAGTTAAGCTGGCTTTGTGACCAGAAACCTACCAGTAATTAATTTTCAAAGAAAATGGGATCTTAAAGTTATGACGTCCTTCTCTCGCCTTCATGATAGCCCTGAAAAGGGCTTACAATTTAAGCCGAAACGTTGGCGGATAATAAAAAATACACATTTTTTAATTTGTATTTTTATTTGGATCTTTTCTTAAATATCAGAACAAACAAAGAAGTATTTAGAAGCCTTTTGAATCATAAAATACTTAAAATATGAAATCATATATGATGCGATGATAAAGTAAATTTTTTTGTTTTTACAGTTTGTAACCAAAAAATAACAAAAATAATTTGAAAGAATAAATATTGAAACCTGCATAATTAAAAGGATTAAAAGGATTTTCAGAAATTTTGACCACTTGGTATTTAATGTCTCCGGCTTAGTCGTAAAACTAATTTGAGAAAAGTCTGTCTCTATGTAGCTGTGACCTAGGACATCGGCTCAGCCTGAAACAGGAGTGCTAAGTGGATTTTACACTAACGAGATTATTTTGCCATCAGCCCCTTGAAAGTCGGGAAAACCCTCGGAAAATTTTCCCCCCACCCCCCACCACCCTGGAGTTCCAGAGGCTTAACTTCCGGAACGAACTTTAACTTCATCACATATGTTTATGTGAAAAGCTAACCTCAATCCACTTTGTAGAATATTGCAATTCCAAGGGTTCCAATGATATTCCTACGTGATGGCTTACTCCTACATCAATTTCAGAGAAAAACTATTTATAGTGAATTACGTAGAAAATTTAGGAACATAATTACTCTAAAGGCAGATTGACGTTAGACCTCGTACTCTCTCTTTTTAATATACACACACACGTGCATATATATATATATATATTCTTCCTTCTGTGCATGTTTATTATATAAATCGCAGCTGCGAAAGTTTAGTTTTCATTATACATATNATATATTGTAAAAGAAAAAAACTTTCCTGACGATTTTTTGTTTTTCACTATGAATTATATAATAAAAGGATACATTATGGAAAACAGCCACGGATTGTTCAATAAAAGTACAAGAACATAAAAAAATAAGTTTTAAAAATCTCAACCTTGTATTTCAGTTTGTAGTCAGAAATGTCATTTTCCCTCCAGTAATAAGTGAAGAAATGAATCTTAGGGAGTGAAATGTCACTCTATAATGTAATTATGTGTATATATTTACAATTACCTTATATAAGTATTATATATTTACCAGAGAAATAATATGATGACAAGATCCGCAGTTTCTTCTTGTTTTAACCCCTGAAATTTGGTTTTTTCGTTATGACAGCAATGTAGTATGTTTATTTGTATTAGGAAGAAGATTCCATCAATATATCAAAAAATGTTTCTGATGAGACCTATTAGTATAACCAATATTCTTTAGTAGCAAACTGTTATAGGGGCGTCAGGTAGCCCACCACAGCAATGAGGTCACAGAGATAGTGTGACAGAGATATCTTATTACCTTCAATCGTCCAGTGACGTTATAATAACCACAGCATGAAAGTCAAACACAACTTGTATAAATTAAACACACAAAATAAAAATGTTAAAAAACCATTCTAAAATCTATTGCGGTAAATCCAGGTTGCTGCTAGGGGGCAAATTGACAAAAATTCTCGATTTGCATTTTTCGGAATTTTGAAGGTTTTTATCATTGCGAATTCAATTTCGTTAAATATTTCTTAAAGAAATAATTACTGTTATTTTCATATTGCAAAAAAAGAGAGAATTGATTTGAGCTGTCTTTCAAATTTTTAAAAGTTTTTTATGAAGACTGTCTGCAACTATTAAAATCTGTTAATTCATTTGAATGGAGTATATTATTACTGTTGTGCATTAAATATTGGTGCATATTGTCCCGAACTCGCCAGGGAGTGTGGTGTGTCGAAAGAGTATGTTAGTCGCCATCTACTGTCCTCGGGGAAGGTGAAAAAGAGCAGTACACTGGTCCCTCACGAACTTACTTCCTCTGCAATCAGCTAAGAGGTTAGAAATATGTGAAAACTGATTGAAAAGCCCTTCTGATATGAGATATTATTAAAAGAAAGTCACCCGCGATGAAAAGTGCGTATACTGGCCAAATCCGAATATCCGTAAGCAGTGATTAGATCCCAATCAATTCAGTAGTTGCAAGGGAGAATATTTTGAAGAGAAAAAAGTCCTCACTTTGCATATTTTTTTTTTTTTTAAAGAGCTTAGTAGGGTAAATAGAGGGCTTCTGGCACACGTGAATGATGAAAATGGCGGACACGATGGTTTCCCGCAAAAAATTCTCAAATCAAAGGCTACCTCTTTGGATGAAGATAGCAGCGCTATAGGTTTCCCACCTAACCTCTATGTCCACCTCATTACTGATGACGTCAGACGACGGAGAAGTGAATTTCCCACCTCATTACATGTGACGTCATAAGAGCGACCTACCTCGCTGGGAGGTCCCAAGAGATTATAGCAAAATTGCTTGTAATATCATAACATAACACATACTATTCATCCAGTTTGTTTCTGATAAATTCTCTATGGAGTTTTATTCCTACAAGATAAGGCTCTTCCACGCACTTCCTCTCCAGCCAAAGAAAACTTTAAAGTTCTTTATGGGTTCGAACTCCTACCTCATCCACAAGGCCTCGCTTCTTCGATTATAACATGTTTCGATACATGGCCCATTTTCTTCGAGGGAAAAAAAATTGGATGATTGTGCAGAAGTTCAAATTGCAGTCCAAGAGTTCAATAGTGTTACAAAAAATAAGTTGTTGTAAAGTAATCTATTTTCGAAAGTTTAATTCTATTAAAATGAAATTACAATAATGTCAAAGTAATTTGTATTCAAAAACGTATATGCTTTACCTATACAAAGTCTCTTAAAGGAAACTTGACATTTCCAAGGATTACTGGGAATAAAAAGAAGATGTAGGTAGAGAATTAGTAATTCTGCGGGAATTTTATAGAAAAATTTGTACAAAATAATGCACATATAAGTATAAGTAGTTTTCTAGAAAGAAACTCAAATAAAATATATTTTCTGTTGAAACAGACTTATTTCAACGTGGAGAATTTTGTATGTTATTATTTTTTCTTAAAACATAAGCTACAAAGTTAATAAATAATTTATTATTTATTAACCTATAGGGTTATCACTACCAATGAATATAGAACTCTCATACCTTCTATTATCCGTCTTCATTAATTTCTGCAAACCATCTACTGTTGGCTCACAGAAGATAATTTGCAGAAACCAATGAAGACGGATAACAGAAGGAATGATAATATATTATTTATTTAAACGATTTAGTATTTATTTGGAATACATTTTCATTAACACATTTTTTTTTATATGTGTTGAATTTATTTACTTTGAAAGTACATTTTAACTGTGTATAAATTTGTACAGAAGTTAGGAAGTTAGTGCATCTGCACTTGACGAGAACTTTTCAACTTAAATTGCTTTACTATTTATTTATTTATTTTTTTTATTCTTCGAGGAAATAAGGTTTACATCTTTTCGCGATTAAATTCTTTGGAAATGTGAGGCACTAAAGAAAGAAAAAAAAGTGTTCCTTTGAACTTCAAGGTGTTATTTTCTGAAGATTTAAAAGTTTATAACTAAAAAGTTTGGAGGGTAAGGGAAGTGTGGGCTTGTGCGACTGGGTAAGTGTAAGGGTTCTCTTATGTGTGTGTGTGTGTGTGTGTGTGTGTGTGTGCGCGCGCGTTTGATAAGAATTACACATATGAAACTATTAATTCTCTCTTTCCCACGAAAATTTATTAGGAAATGAATTTCTGTCAGAGGGAGTTGGCAATACTTGTTTCGTTAATACGGCTACGGAGGGTACACCAATGAGTGCCTGGGTAGCGTTGCGTAGGGCTGTAACAAGTCTGCTAGAAAAAGGCAGTCACAGGAGGTCAAGCAAAAATAAGCTCTTAGCCGCGAAGTCGTTCGAAAGTAGGGGGATATACGTATAAACTATCCTTGGTCGATGACGTCATAGAACGTACTTCAATCTCGCTTCCAACGTATTCAATCCTTCCAATCCAAAATCCTAAGAGTTATTGCAAATGCTCCATACTACGTCTCGAACTCTACCCTACATCAAGATTATAATATCCCATTCGTCCAAGACTTCATCTCCACTCGCTTCACGCTCCTCCACTGTAAACTCCAATTTCACCCTAATCCATATGCCCACTCCCTGTCATCGGACTCCAACCCCTATGATCCACCCCGACGACTAAAACGAAGATGGCCCCGTGACCTCCTGGGGACATAATCTGTAAATAAATTGAGAGTGGTGTCATTGGTCATCTTCTCTCCTCATGTGATAGATATTGTATGTCATTTTTTTTTCTCTAATTCATTGTGGTGATCAAATTACAAAATGTTTTAATTTAACAGAATGTAATAAATAAATAAAAGTTAAAAAAAAAAAAAATCTCGCTTCTTCTTGGATTCTGCTTTTTTCGGATTTCCCATAGGGGAAACAAGCTATTCAAGTTGTTACTGACTAATAAAAATTTTCACCAGATCTTCACCGATCCAACATTGGAAAACCTAAAAATTTAATCCATTGAAAGTTTTATATAAATATATATATATAGTATGTAGGCTTTCTAGCGTCCATAATTTTAGAGTAAAGAAACTAAATTATATTTTAAACGGTTAAATGTGTTCGATGAAATCAGTCATGGGAGGGGAGTTAATGAAGGACCAAATTTAGAAGTTTCCGTTACTGTTAGATGTAATGAATTTTTTTTTTAAGTGTAAAATTGAATTTTATAACATTTTTACAGTTCAACATTCTTAAAAAAATGCAATTTAAGGATATTATTCAAGAAACTAATTTTCAATTTTGAGCAAGCAACAATGTCATATGTTTTTGTAATGCAGAAAACATCTAGGTATTTATCGTTTTATTCTATTCTTAATCAGTAAATGTTAAAGGGATTCAATTTTTTTTGTAAATAGATTTAATGAAAGAATTTTTTAATGGTCTACAAATGGTTTGTGATCTATAAAATTAAAACAGAAAAAGCTTTATCAGGAACATGATTTCGAGTATAACTATAATGGCTGACCGCTCACCCCACCCTTCCTTCTCGGCCAATCTTAAGATAGACTTAATGGTCTTTTGTTTCACTCGCCCTTTGGCTCAGAAAAAAAATTATTTATCAGTCATCTCTTATAAAACACGGAAAATCTAATTTGTTGAGACAACTCCCGCGTAAAAAATAATAGTATAATTACTGTCAGTAGTATAAACTGACAGTGATAGATTTTAGACTAAAAAAGAAAGACAGTTTCAGTAGGACTATGTTTATGACTAACACATTAATTAAGTTCAAAGACGGGTACAATTTGCTTTCTCGGTAAAATTTTATCACCTGTAACATGAGAAATAAAAATATTTTATTTACACTGAATATCTTGTGTTAAAGCTTTAGGGGAAAAAAGTTGTTAATGGTTGTATAAAAGCAGTTATTTTTTACTGGTCTTGGCCGCAGTAATGGGTTGGAATGTAATGTGAGCGATCTGTCAAGGATTACAGAATTTTTTTTTTCTTTTGACATTTTCACATTTTGATTGACAGATAGAATTTTATTTAAGAAATGTGAGTGAAAAAAAACATGTTTTAAATAAAAAAATACTTACAGTATACAGCAGCAATGAACAGCCGTATAGCCGCAGGCTTAACTGTAAATTACGGACCTCATTAAGTAATAAACTAAATTAATATAGAATCTGAGTGGCTACGACGGAATGAATGGTAGGGGGAGGGAAGGACTTTAGAGTCAGCTGTTGAAAGGGTTTTCAGATTGCACCCTCATTTAATGCCCTTGGAGCAGGCAGATCTAGGAGAGATTCGACTCGGAATTTGCGACAACTTTGCCAAGAACTAGTGGGAACGATGAATCGTCACCCGTATGAAGGGAAGAGACAGGAAGTCAGTGCGCAAAGTAGAAGATGTGGGCCAATAGTAGATTATTCTTCATCGCATGTAGAAGAAATCAGTGAATTGGGGTTGTCCAAGAATATTTTTGACGGAAATACTGAAGAAAGGTAATTGACAGAACTGTCATGTCTGAGATGGTTGGATGATTTCGAGGGGTTAATAAAAAACAAGCTAAGAAAAAATACTTATTTAAAGGTACACAATAAAATTCAAATTTGTTATGATCAATTTCAGATAAGAAAAGCCATTCCTTACCAGTGATGATAGTTCAGAGATAAAATGTATTCTCCAGCATTTCTATATCTCTATATATCCATTCAATATTTAGCGTTGAGTAAGATCTATTCGATACATCGATTACACATCGATTGCTTCTTTCTTTTTACACCCCCACCTCGAGGATAACACTGTTTAGTGGCCTCGACACCCCTCACCCCTTGCACACAAGATACAGTGTGACAGACTGCCGAGGGATGTTCCAACAAGTCACGGACCTCCTAAATTACCCACAGATCCTATTCATGTTTTATAACCCCCTTTCCTCCCGTCTCTCCAATCTGGAAGTCTTATTTAAAATTTACATTGCTATTATATATTGTACACCCTTCTAAATTACATGAGTTGCAGAATACATTTTTTCCTATTTTGTATATCTCTCTTTTTTTAAAGATTTTTGTGGGTAATTCTCGAAAAAAATTTTATCGATTGTTAAAAAAATATACAAAACCTTCATAATAACCCATCTTTTCTATTTATATTATTGTATTTATTGCAGACTTTTATTTGACTTAAATTTATTTATTTAAGTAAATAATCTAAAGGGTTATTATCACTCTTAATAATAATATGATAATAACTCTTGATGATAATAACTTATCAGAATGGTCTCGGTAGCATAATTGGTAAATGAACCGGCTCGGATAGCAGGAGATCCAGGTTCGAGTCCTGGCTGGGACAGTTAGATTTTTTATTCTGTTC
>KZ806882.1:424929-448356 GCA_000696205.2 Oncopeltus fasciatus
GGGGGGGGGGGGGTCGATGGGAAAATGAAATTGGACAAGATTCGATTTCAAGCGGCGCTCCCGTAAATTTTATCTCCGCCACCAGAAAACCGCCCCAAGGGGGAAGGGGTAGTGGGGAGGGGGTGGGGGAGAATTGATAATAGAAATCCAATTAAAACGTAACATTTCAATTAATTACCAATGCTACATTCGCGTGCGCCAAATTAATTACGCCACGGACAATCCACAGCACGTACTTCTCTGCTCGGCGCTGTGCGTCCCCCACTATGCGCAATCCTCAAGCTTATCTTCCTCGGTCTCAGTAATTCAGTGATAATAGGATGGGATTTTAATTTCTATTTGGTTTTTAGGGGGTGAAATTTAACTATTACCCCCCCCCCCCCCCCCCGAAATACGCTTCACCTCCCTTCAACCCTTCATTACTTTGATAGAGTGAATTTTCCTGTGAAAGTGAGGTAAAAAGTTTCAATTTAATACAATTTTATCCACAAGTCTGACCTGTTCCTCTCACATTTATCGAAGGAAAATGATAATTTATTGTAAATTAGTTTCTAGTTTAAATTTGGCGTTTTTTCTACTTTCACGTTTATATTGCCCATAATAATTAACTGTGATTGTTTATTTTTCTGACAAAATAAATTGAAGGACACTGGATGGTACAAATTTATTATTATCTCCCAGATTTAAGTGGTCTGGAGAGATTTGATAATATATATATTTCATTGTATACTACACCATATATATATATATATGAATTATGAGTTATCGACCAGCCAGGTTATCAAATACGTTATTATTTCCACAATATATATTTTCTCTTCTTCAGGGCTGAAAATACAAATTAAACACTTTGATATAAAAATTAATCATAAAATCAGTTGAAATTATTATGTAACATTTACTATTTATCACATATAGTTAAACTAAATATTCTTAACTTGTATATCTATTCTAACTAATGTAACCTACTCTCTATATCAAATTATTTGACCAAAATTTCCAAAAACCTACAAAATATATATTTGTATGTGTGTGTGTGTATGTGCGTGTGAATGTCTGTATGAATATGTGTAAATTGTTGATGTTAATTAAGTTTACCTATATATTTCTACTGTTAAATTTTTATAGATTAAAGCAAGACAACGATTCTATTTCTGTGATAGGTTCTTCCGATATCTTTTTGATTTCACAATTTTTCAATACTGTCTTTTTCTGTAAATGGGTATGATGTTATATTGTTTCTGTACCCGAGTAGATTTTTGTATCTTTTAACAATATTGTACCATCTCATAAAAAAATGGACAGAAAATACTTAAATTGTAAATATAATTTGGAAAATATATTGATTATTATCGAACCAAATGCGTTGCTGTTGATTGTATTTTCTTATTACTCTACCTATATTTAGCTCTATTTTTTAGACTACTATGTCATTCACCTATCATCAATATTTTTCGTTACGAGGTGTAATAAAATATAAATTGCTATTTCGTTTTTCAAATATTAAGGTTCTTTTTTGAAGATTTTGATTAAAAAAATGTTTTTTTTCTTCAAATCAACATGCTTGGAAATCAACAGCTAGNTAAATAGAAATATATATGAAACCGGATTACATTCATTTTTCAAGCATTTATTTGCCAAGAGGATTTTATTTATCTTTGACTCCAAGAAAATATGAAATAATCCAATTGGCTATGTGATGTAATACCAAACAGTCTATGTATCACTACGGATCTTGGGATGTGTACGTCAGTCTTGCACATTGCACATGCAATTTCGAGCAACTTAATTACATATGTTACGTAATAAATAAATACAAATTTTTTTTTTTTCTGTATTATATTCTGGAAAGCACAAAGATTGAGCTCAAGGTTATTCCTCCCCACTCTTGCCCGATTCGACCACATCGGATGCATTGAAATCCACGAGGACCTTCTCATAGAAGCTATTGACAACAATGATGCAGTAGCCGTAGAGGATGAAGTTCCTGAAGGAATAGAGCGTCATCAGCTTCTCGAAGAAGGAGACGTCAGTGAGGTGTCCGCAGCACGGGAGTACGAGCATGGAAGAGATGTAGAAGACGAGCGCGAGGAAGTAGAGGCCAAGGTGCACGGTCAGCCAGACCCTCAGCGCCGAAGAGTTCCTCTGCTTGACGGCCAGCAGGAGCGACGGGCCTAGGACGGCCTCCAGAGAGGAGACCAGCAGGTCGAAGAAGAGTCCGCTCATGGCGAACCTGCTGCCTCGGACCTTGGCCCTCCTGGTCAGGATGAGGTACACGTCGTGGAGTACGGCCACCGTGCTCGTCAGGGACTCCATGGTGCCGATCGTCTTCGCAGCTGACTCCAGGTTGATGCAGCCGAAACAAGCTTCCACCGTCGGAATGTGGAGCATGCCATCAGCTCAACTTCTTCAATAAATCTGCTTTCAAATCTAGAGGCTTTTTTTTACAACTACTAATATAAACAAACATTCGGAATACATTATCATATGTATTGTTTGGTTTCAGAAATATAATTTAATAATTATAAGGTTATAACAGCATCGGTTAAGTCAGTTTCTCTCACTGCAGAAATTCTTCAGAACCTGTATATCACAGTAAAAAAAACTCAACCATGATTGGACAGTATTTTCCAGATAAAAGCACCAAGTCCACAAGCATTAGCTAATACTGAAGTAGTGTTTTCTGAATGTCGATATTTGATTTCTTGGATTACATCGATACATCCATGTTTCACAGTTTGTTACATTTTTAGTTTTCTGCCCCCTAAGAATCTCTGGCATTTTTTTTTTTTTCATGAGTTCCGAAAAGAAGCACTCCAGATATTTCCTCCGCAATGATTGGTCCAACAATGGGCCTATCTTGAACAAATCAATGGTAAAGTAAAAAAAATAACCTATTATTTCACTGTCTTAAATAATAGGTAGCCTGTTTCCGAATTCGTACGCCGATTATTAATTCGATTAAGTAAAATTAATTAAAGCAAATCTGAGTAAACTCAGCAGATTTTCCATTTTTCCTTAAAATAGGCATAAATGAAATTAAATGATAAATTATCTTATACGCTAGAGAGAACAATGAAAGTTAAAAGAAACACCACTAAATTTTACTTTTTCGTAAAATCATCCTTAAAAAATGTTTCTATTTTTTAAATTGATATTAGAAAATTACAATGTAATCTAATATTTTAAATAAATTTTATTGTCACAGTAATAAAAGTAATAATAATATGATAATATGAATATAAGTTTTGTTGTTCCCCTAAAACCTCACTTTTTCTTAATCTAATTTTAACAAAAAACTTATTTATCAACTATATTGCAATAAGAAGCTTAAATACCGAATTTTTTTATATTATATTATACTTTTATTTATTTTTATCTCTTTGTGTTAGGCTCCCTTTTAACCACTCATGGAGGGTCAAAGACGAAGGGGCTTTCTATACGTAGCCATCCCATTCTAAATACCCATGGCTCAGGACAAGCATTTTATTTATCGATAAAAGCTTGCCCATGGCGGGATTTGAACCCGTTGCGCCAGGATTGTGTGACCTGAACGGCCCCCTCTGGCGCCCCTAGCAGTTGTTTCTACATTTTAAGAATATAAGGGCTCGCCCAATAATAAAAATTACATTTCTAATTAGCTTCTTTAAACATTTTTTTTCTTACAAATTTTTAGAGCATTAATTTTAGTAAAGCAGATCCCTCTAGACCGATTTTTGGATTTAACTAAATTAACTACAGATTTTTTAAATAAAGCCCTAATGACGAATGAATTTAGTTTCCTTATTATGAATATAGTGGACGATAAAGGTCGTAGAGATAATGTAAATTTAATTCCGAACGGAACATGTTTTTAGCTTTCAAAATATGTAAAAAAACTCAATATTTTTCAAAAAACGCCCCATGGTATAAAACTGTTTATATGTTCTTCTTGCAGAAAAAAGATTAAATCAAACAAATGTCGCACATTTACTAATAACCAAAATTATCATTATTAAACTTTACGATATTTAAGTTCTAATTAATAGAAAATAAAGGATATTAGTTGATCAAAATCAGTCCGCGTCATCAGAGAGTAACAAATGGAGTTTATAGCGATTTGGCTCGTAAGAAAAGAATGAATGGACCTTGATCTGAATTTCCCCTCTCAGTGGAGGGGAGGGGATGTCTCGTTAGGACTTTCTGCCTCACTTGTTACTCGAAGGGGGTGAGAAGGGAGAGATAGTTTGTCTCTAGTCAGCTGTTCTCGATAGAGTACTCACCCCCAACCCCTTCGAGATTTCAACCAATCCTGATTCCCTCCTATATATATATNTTTTTATTTTCTGTTCCCTCTCATTAATTGTTTAAAAAATAATAATTTACGTGGGATTAAAAACCACAACAAAATAAAATATTTATAAAATTATTAGTTTTTCTATGCCGTTTTATTAATCATTGGATAATTATTGGAACCTATTGTCTGCAAGTTGTGTTGGATAGATAAATTCTTGTTACACTCAATATGAGCTAACCCATTTTCATCTTAGTGTTTAACAAACAGCTCAAAAGTTAAATCAATGACTCAACAATTGTTGTACCCCTTATTTAACAAACTCTATATCAAACCCACCCAATTACTGAAATAATAATTTTTTTTTTTTTTGTTCTAGCTCTAAAAAAACAACCAAGCAACCATTTTCAACCGACCTCATTTTCTCCATTGTAAAAAATAAAAAATAAGGTTTTTAATTCTTCAACAATCTCTGAAATATTTCATCATCTATTTCAGTTATAAATTAATTGTAGATATCAGCTGATCAAAAATGCAGAAAGTCGAATCAATGCTATCGAGTGATTAATAAATTATTCTGAAAGAGCTCAGAGATATTCCACTGCCACTTAGATAGAAATGGTTAATCCTGATACCTTTCTCCCTTTCATCTAGATATTATATTTAACAAATTTATATATATATAGGATCCCATTTTCATGTCCGCAGTGGAAACGAAGTCCCCTCTCGCCTTCATGATAGCCCTGAAGGTGACTTACATTGTAAGCCATCTTCAGGGCTGTAGAAATACAATGTCATGAGAATACAATAATAATTGAAATTAGTATAATATAGAATTGCATTAATATAATGTGATATCAAGAGTATGAATGTTGAAAGCTATGTACCATATGTATACCTGTCAAACATTTTTCTCAGTTCCAAAGTCACTTATTCCCAATAATACCCTTCCTTTTTTCCTTTGTCTTTTTTATTGCCCTCTCTTGCAACAGGCCGCTTTCCATTTACACCTTCCGCCTTGTACCTGCTCCCCCCACTCCTTTTACCTCTCACTTTGTGTAAAAGTAAAATTTATATAATTTAGTCATGGAAATGTGAACTTNTGAAACAACTTTTTTTTTATAATATAAAATTTACTGTCTAAGTGTAAAGGTAGTTCAAATGCAAATATTAATCATCTACGATGCTATGAATTCGCTTTGTTTACCTAGCACACACACACAGATATATATATATGTATAATTGTATTAATCTTTTTTCCTGTGCTTCTTATAGATAAAATTTGTAGCCAAAGTAGGTACCTGGTCACAATTAATTCAAATTTGAATAATCACTTTTTTTTTCTTGAAGTATTTTTTCCCCGGCGTGTTTCGACTTCTCAGTACTTTTCAAGAGGTTTATTTCAATTCACTGCAAATTGACAATTAATTATTTTTTATGTATTTGAGATATGTTATAACCGGCCAGTTTAAATCCTTCTTTACTTACCTTTATTTGTAGACATGTTCTTATCTCGTCATTAATTTTGCAATAAATTAAACCAGAGTCATAGTTGACCGTTTAACTCATATAAATCTATAGGATCTAAAGGATATTTAAATAGTCTATTTCTAACAATTGTCAAATGTATTAAAATTAATTCATTGTCAATTTGCAGAAGAAAAAAAAATAAAAAAAAAAAAAAGCTATTGTAAAAATATGATTTAATTGCGACCTAGTTCCTAATTTAGCTACAAATTTCAGATATGTACAGGGTTTAGTATCCGCAAAGTTTCAAATAATGAATATAAAGTGGATCTATAATCTTCTTTTGGCAAACCATTGATAGACTATTGATATATAGACCATTGGCTCTATCCTTACCCAGGGTGCACTATATTAATGAGTTATTATCAAGGGGTGAGTACTCTATCGAGAACAGCTGACTAGAGGCAAACTATCTCTCCCTTCTCACCCTCTTCGAGTAACAAGAGAGGCAGGACTTCCGAACGAGACATCCCCTCCCCCCTACAGGTTCTCCTTGAAGATAAAACAGAAGCAGGGGGAACAGGATTTTTTTTTTTTTTTTTATGACACGAATATTATTACCATTTTATGAACATTATAATATATAAATTTCCGATGGTACAACTCCCATGATACAGCGGGAATATTTCAAGGTTTTAAATTTAAGACAGATTTGTTTATTGATAACATCAATATTTTAAGGATTATATAGTTCAAATAAAAAATTGGGGGATAGGGATCATTTAAATAATTAATCTCTACAGTTGGAATATAAATCAATAATATTTTTATTTTATAACAATGCAACCTATTAATTAATTCTTAAGTGATAAAAATTGTTTTTTTTTTTGTTTTTTTTAAGGATCGTTTAATTTTATTCTGAATTTCTTGTTAAGAACTTTTTAAAATGTGTATTTGGAAGAATTGTATTTTATTTTTTCATATGGTGCTCTGAAGTCCGAAGTTTTAAATTGTAGGAACATGCGTCAAATAAAGCTGTTTGTAATTCGCAGAGCCCTAATCTCTCATACTATATATAGATGTTTTATTTAAGTTTAACTCTATGGTTAATACCTCTAGAAAGAAAAGACAAACCTTAAGAAGGTATACATATGAAAAAGTTAGGTTATGTTTACATTATTCTCGCGGGCAAGACCCTCTCACTGATGATGAAGAACAGGAAGAAACAGGTGAGATGAAGGCGCGATGAAGTTCCTTCCAGAGGTGAAGACTTGCTGCTTCTGCTGCAGCTTGGCGATGGGTTGTTGCATCATCGGGCAGATCGAGATGATATCCGGGATCCTGTCCATCCTCCACGACATCTACATCCTGGGCAACGGGTATCCGGACGACTCCAGGCCGCTTCTCGCCTGCGGCTTCATGTCGGACTTCTTCTCCTCTGCACTGCAGGTCAGTCATGTCCCATCGCCATCCAAAGGCTTCACACGCCATCACATGCTGTGCCCATCCAATCCGTGGAACAGTGGGGAAAACTTATAAAGGTTGTCCTGAAACCTCTTTGGCTTTAAACACACAACCTTTGTGCACTTTATGGATGTAATCGATGTTTTCTACTTACATCTGTGAAAAGAGCATTTGTATGCATAGGCAATTCAAACAACATTCTTGACTACTGAACTATTAGATGTTCTTATCTGAGGCCTAAGACGAGATATTAACGTAATTAATTCCACCTGTTAGGTAGAGATTACAATCCGATATTAGACCTCTTAGAAGATTAATTTCCGTTTACTTATAGTACTCCTCACGAGGGGGTATTTGATAAAGTTCCTTATCTATGTTTATGTGTGAATTATCCACCGATTTTCCTAGTAGAAAAATTTATTTCTTGTGCAATCTCTTTCTGGTACCTACTTTCCAAGAGGAGGATGCATGGGTTCCGTGACAGAGTGGGGCGATGCTTCCTAAAAAGAAACCTGATATTTCAAGAAATCATTAGCGTATCTAACCTCCAAGTAGCCAAAAGCTGCTTTAAGAGCTACACTGAAATTTTGACAAATTTTTTTCATAATATCCAAAGTAAAATAGCTGATCCGGTAGTTCCCATAACAGATTTTTAATTTCTTTTTCCTTATTTTCTCCGATCCAATTTTAAAAAAAAACAATTATGACAGTTTCTGTGATATATATGTCAACGTTCTTCAAAACTATAATGATTTCAGATTTTCATAGCAAAATTCATCATGTATATTTTAAATGTAAAATTAATGTATAATTTCGTTAATGACTAAAATTGAACCAATGGGATTGCGGGAAAACCTGTTATGTCAAGTGAAAATAAAAATAGTTTTTCATGGTGGGATTAATATTTAGTTTTGAGTAATGAAAGACTTGTATATTATAACAAATATTTTAGGAGTTACACAAGAATTGGGAGTGCATGTTTACTTGAACCGCATATATTAATACTTACGCCTGTAAGCTGCAGCTAGTTGTTAAATTTATTATAAATTATGTAAAATGTAAAATAAATGATCGTTAATATGAGCAAAATCGTATGGAAGAAAATGGATAATTAATATATTAAGTGATCTAGTTGTAGAAAAAAATATTTTATTTTTATTCAGGAGACGTGAAATTTATTTTAGAGCAATGAAACAACTTTTTTTTTATAATATAAAATTTACTGTCTAAGTGTAAAGGTAGTTCAAATGCAAATATTAATCATCTACGATGCTATGAATTCGCTTTGTTTACCTAGTTTTTTGGGCAAAGGACTATTTATTAATGTGTTTTAAAAACGTTGCAGTATAGTTGCCTGAAATTATCTATTATACTAAAATGATTTTTTATTTAATTTAAAACCGTGCATAGAAGTGTCATGTGTGAGCCCGGCGCTGCAGATTGGAATTCTGAATTGGATAGGTGCTTAAATGAATTTTAAGAAAATTAGGTTAACCATTCAGATTACCATTTACTGTACATCATTTTTTTTTTTATGTACTGACTTAACCGTTCGATAAATTTTCGTTAGGATACATAATTCTGCGGCTAAAAGCCTCATTTTCAGCTGCATAGCTAGCTTGTTGGTGCCTATATGTAACTCTTTTCAATATTTATTTAATAAAACTTATATATTATATTACAATAAGTAGGAAAAACCGACAACAAGTAATACATACAATATACAAGCAAAAAATGTCATATCATGTGCATGAACTAATTAGCTTCAAAAGTGGATATTAAACTTTAATATTTAAGAAAAACGATGGATATCCTTGATATGTCTATTCTCCTCTGTTGTGGTATACTTCTGTCTGCAGGTTGTCATGGGCTTCGCCCTGGTAGTTGGCGTAAAGACAGACAGACTGCGCTGGGTGTTCGCCTGGCTGGCGGTGCACATCGGACTCTTCCTATTCTCTCTCTGCTGCTACGTCCTGACAGCTGTCCTCGGACCGGCTTCGGGAATAGTGGAGGACCTCTTCACCTTCGAGCTCCTCATACTCGTCTACACCCTGAGGAATCTCATCATCTATACGATCTGCATCATCGTCGTCAACAGCTTCTACGAAAGAAGAAACGCGGGGAAGATATGAAAAAACTTCTGCTTTTAATAAATGACCAAAACGAAAATAATTGACTAGTCTGTAGTAAACCCATCGCTCAAAATTATAGAGCACCCACAAACTTATAATACATTTCCTGAAGGCAATTCAAGATATTCACCAAGAAGCGATTTGTGAAGAATTTCAATTAATCTAAAACTATTTACAATATGTTAGTGTGTGTGCGCGCGTGCGTGCGTGTGCTTGAGCGTGTGTGTGTGTGTGAGTGAATAGAGGTGAATAAAGAATAGAAGAGAAGGATTAAGTGAAAAGTCAATCCATTCATCATGCAGTAGTTATAATATTTAGTTTAGCGCAATAAAACAACGCAGATTTTTTTTTTTGATTTTTTTTTTTTTGCTGTGTTAGCCTCCCTTGCAACCACTTAGGGTCATTGGAGGGAGGTGCTATCTACAGGTTGCCACCCCATTTTAAACACCCATGGCTCAGGACAAGCTTCTATGTTATAAATAAAAGACTGACCTGGGCGGGATTTTTTAATACTAAAAAATTATTAATTCAGAATTTTAAAAGTGAAATAAAACAATAATGATTAGGGATTTTTGCGGACATATTTTAATGGCTTAATTTAAATTTTTAAATGAAAAATGGCAGACTGTTCATTATTTAACGAAATCGGATGAGGAGAGGCTTAAATGAAATATCAAATTGGAGTACTAAACGCAATGCAATTCAGGGGCATGAAATTAATAAAAATATATGTTTAAATGGCATGAAAAGTATAAATAAAAACATTCATGAACTACGATGGTGAGATATTTGTTTAGTTTATGAAACTCATACGTGACAGGCTTTTTTTTTTTTTTTTTTAATTAAAATATTTTATGAGAATGTAAACAAGTTTTTATAAAAAAAATAAATGACTAGAGCGGCCTCAGAGGCATATATTTCCCCACCATAAAAAAAAAAGAAAAAAAGTAGACTAACAACAGAGATAAAATATAAGTGCCTCGTACGGCTATTGGTGGAATAGCAAGATAAACAGAATGACAATGGAAGATTGGGACAGTTAAGAACCACAAAAGAGTCATTCCGAAGGAAACGATGGTTTCCCTATTACTACAAGGGGGTAGATGGACGAAATAAGGGTGTCGTCTCCAGGCAGACGGACGGACATGTGATAGTGGGAGCGATAAGGAGGAGGTCTGGAAAGACGCCAGGAGCACATTTGACCTCTTGACTCCTCGCCAAGCCGCCAGCCGCTTTGATGTTAGACAAAAGGACTAGTGGGACAACCGAGAACCGCAACCTCTAGGCGCCATCACGCCAAAGAAGCATGAGGTTCCACCGGGCATGGCCTCTGTCGTACGGAACAAGGCGCAGAAATGTGGCGCACAAGTATCTACTAGTCATGTTTCACGACAACGCCCCTCTGCAGATGCAAGGAAAGTGGATTTCCCTCTTGTACCGCATGAGCGCATCCAAGAATGTATAAGTAAATCAGGAAGGTTTGTCTATCAAGGAATGCGTAAATTTTACTCCCAAAAAATTAAATAAAAGATGAAGATCTGCCAACAAGTGGAAGGTTCTCCTCAGGTGGAGGTTCTCAATCAAAGGTGGGTGAAATACATGAGAGTTCAGCTCGACCAACTTAAAGATCTGAGGATGAGGCGTGAGCCTCGAAAGCGCTCAGCTTCGAATATATATATATATATATATATATATATATATATGTGTGTGTGTGTACATACATATACACGCACTAGCGTCCGCAATTTTTAAAATAATAAAACCGAATTCTGTAGTTAAGCTACTTTTTACAAACCAAGTTTTACTATGACTGAAATCGATTGGTGATGAAAGAGGGGGGTTGGTATACGTAGACCAAATTCGAATTTTTTATATCCTCGTTAATTTTAGCATTAAGATAAAAATGTGTAAAACAAAATTAATTTTAATAGTTTTAAATTTATATTCTTTAAAATTATCAACAAAACAAAAAGCCTATTAAGTAAGATATTCAAGAATTCGGAGTGTAGGGTGCCCCACTTATTTTTAAAATTTAGAAACTAAATCTGCAATTTTAGTTATTTCATTGTAAACTGTGAGAATAAATAATTTTTAATTGGAATCAGATGATGGGAAAAGGGTTTTAGTTGAAGATCAAAATTTATAATATTGATTGATATATTTTTTAATTTGAACCGTAAGGGGACCAAGGAAAAAAACCTCTCTAGTTAGGAATCGAACCCGAGTCTCCCACTNAGAGAGAGAGAGAGAGAGAGAGAGAGAGAGAGAGAGAGAAGTACGGAAAATCTGCTAAAACATAAAATACTATGTGAAGAGAATTGTTTGGGGTTCAGTCAATATTGACCAAAAAAATTACAATTTTAAATAAGTGTATTTTTTTAAATTATCTGCCGACGTTTCGGCTTACATTGTTTGGTCAAGGTAGATCCAAAAAAAAATAAAATAGAAATTTAAAAAAAAAAAGTTAATTTTTTAAATTTATCTGCCGACGTATCGGCTTACTACATTGTGCGCTTACTACAATGATGGATTAGAATAGCCATCTTCAGGGCTGTTGAAATACAATGTCATGAGAATACAATAATAATTTACAATATTATAATATAGAATTGCCATAATGTAATATGATGTCAAGAGTAGTTGTAGTTTACTTTTGATATCATATTACTTTATGGCAATTCTATATTATAATATTGTTAATTATTATTGTATTCTCATGACATTGTATTTCAACAGCCCTGAAGATGGCTATTCTAATCCATCATTGTAGTAAGCACACAATGTAAGCTTACATTGTAGTAAACCGAGACGTCAGCAGATAAATTTAAAAAATACAATTTTTTTAAATTGGTATTTTTTTTATTTATCTACCTTGACCGAACCCCAGCAAAAAAACATCTAATATTACTGATAACTTTTTGAAATATTTCTAAACTCCTTTCCCCTTCGAAAAATGTAAACATTCTCATACATTTACAAGAAATGCAAAGGAGTTCGAATAAAAAATTCTTGCCACCTCAGCTGGGACTCGAACCCGGGTGGAGCAGGAGTGCTTTCCTGGCAAGTACGCTGGCCAGCCAGCAAGTACTTGCCCAAGAAGCAGGAGACCCGGGTTCGAGTCCCAGCTGAGGTGGCAAGAATTTTTTATTCGAACTCCCTTATATTTATAGTATAAAATTTACCGTGTGATAAAATACCACAACGAAAATTATTATTTAAAAAATTCTGATACACATTTATAACCAATACTTTTTAATATACTTTTAGCCTCTACTATTTATCAAAAATTTTAAAACAAGTTTTCAAAGTCCCAAAACATGCCAAAACAAATCCAGGATATCCCACTCGGAAAAACCTCTGAATATTCCATTTAACAGCGGGTTGTCTGCCAGCTTTCCGTATTACCCGCGAGACAGATATTCACAAGTCTTTATGTACGGGGGATTATTTATTCTTTAAAATATTACAATTGCAGGGAAGTTTGTCAGACACCCCTAATGTTAACTCATTCGGTTTGCATAATTATTCCATTAAGTTGAGCTGTGACTGTTGGGGGGTCGTACTCGGCCGAAAGGGTGGTATTTCTCTGCCAGAGGGGAGGGTGAGAGTCGGAGAGTTATTGCCTTGTTTTTATGGCCTAAATATTAAAGTTTAATTTGAAATAATCGCGGAAATTCACATAAAATGTAGCCCCTTCCATCTCATGTAAGCAGAAATGATTTAACATAATCGCAATCAAAATACATAAGTTTAATTCAAATAAAAATATATTTATTTTGTACAGGCCTAAATTATTACTTGAATAATTTAAACACATTTCTTACTAAAATTATACCTCAGAATTTTGAAGTCTATTATCTATATAAACACGTAAAGAAAAAATTGCAAAAACCATATAAATTCTCTTAGTTTCATTGTAGAAATAAATAAATAAGATAAAGTAGTTAATTCGATTCAATAAGACGAAATGAATAATATGGGCAAAAAATTGCTAAGGCTGGCTCTAGACCGACACGTAAGGGGACGAGATACAGCCACTCTGCCTTCCAAGTTAAATTTTCAAGTGTGCGTTTTCCTCCTATAAAAAATATTGAAGACATATTGAAGGTATTTATCTTATATCAAACATTTATTTTAATATTTTTTGTCCATAAGTAAAAAAAAAAAAAAAAAAAAAATTAATGTGTTATCAATTTTCGATAATTTATTATCAGTCAAGTAGGAAGATGATCCAATTGTACTTTTTACTTTTCGTTATTTTATTTTATTTTTTAACTTGAAAGAAATGTTTCTAATGTAAAACTATTTTAAAACAAGTTTCAACTGTAATTTTACAGATTTGACTTAGGACCAATTCAAAGTAATGAGATTGTGGTCTTGCTTCAAATAATTTTTTCTAATTCCAAAGAATTACTGTGTCATATTCAAACCAGGTTATTTTATAAGGGATGAAACACTATTAAACTTCGCTCGGTAAATGATTATTTCAACTTACCTATACTGAAGTGAAGTCAATAATCGCTCCATCTGGAAAGAAATAAAAATATTTAATAAATGTATACATAATCTAAAATAATCTAAAGATTTTAATAATAAAANGAAAAGCTCGCAGTTTACATTTCAGGTAATCCCCTTCTCCTATTGGCGCTTTAGCTGAGTTATTAGATTAGTCTTTTGTTTTCCATTCAAAAGCTACTAGTCGAATATATTAGAAAAACTTGAAGGTGTGAACTTAAATCAAACATAAATCACATACACAATATATATATGTGTGTGTAAAATTATATTCAGAGTCCTGATTCAATCATATTTGTTAATTATCGAATATAAAATTACTTACACATTTAAATAAAAAATATATTTGTAATCTTCCTAGAGAAAACAAGTGACTAGTCCGCGGGTGAAAGCTTTATATTTATCTCTATTTATAGCAAAATTGTTTAAAAATATCTGTGGGTAAGCTAATTTTTTTATATTTATTAGCAAAATTACTATTTACCATAAACTATTCACGGCATTTGTTTTGTACAACAACGAAAACTAATGCATAAATAACTGTTTTTAATTTAAGGCATCTATAAAACTCAAAAATACTTTCCAATTAAAAAAATAGTCTAAAAACACCAGAAAGAAATGATTATATTACCAAATTTAGTTTCTGTATTTTAAACGAGAAGTGTTTGATCAATGTCTAAAATTGTAAAGCTTTAAATATGTTTCATAATTTGTATTTTTCTTTTGGAATTTTTACTAGAGTTTTGTGTTTATTTTGATTTGTATATTTTTAATTATAAATCGAATAATAACGTTCCTTAAAATCGTGTTCTTATCTTTCGTTGTCTATGGATGTATATCTGCATATAATTTTAAATATATAAATTCAGGTATTGACTTTGTATTATAGTATTTTATATACTTCTTGCATTCCTCCTTGCTCGAATATTATAATTAATATCATGTTTGGCAACTAATATTAATCCTAAAATTGTATTTTTTCAGAATTTACAAAAAATACTTTTTAATTGATGTAGAATGAAAAAGAAGATATCAGGACAAGTTAACCTTTTTTATATTTGTATCCTGTCAACAGGTATCCCTGTAGGCGTCAGTTAAATCTCTCGTTCACGGATAGTTGAAAAATAATTTTATTTCTCAAAACAAAAGTATATTATAATTTACAACAGACTAACTATGACTAACTTAAAACTAAGCAAGGCTAAGACAGCCTTCTAACCCTACGACTAGACTGACTCTCAGCTAACACCGGAATGACCTCCACTAAGGGTGAAGGGCTTATATCTAGTTCCTTATCAGATATCTTTATTATTTAACTTAAGAGTCATACTTTTAGGAATGGCCATGCTTCCTAGGGGTTGAGTGTCTTTAACTGTCGAGTCATCTGTCATCCATAAAAGCTATCCACACTTCCTCTCGAATAGTTTTGTTGTCTCTTCTTGTAGTGGCCTAGTTAGCACTAGATCAGCACCCTTCTTACTTTTAATGTGTCACCAAACTGTCATCCATACAAACCATCCATACTTCTCTTTGCATCGTTTTGTTATCCACCCTTAGAGAGTGGCCTGTTCAGCACCATTCTTACCTTCAACCTGTCACCAGATATCTCTACAGGGGTCAGGTAGGCTAGCTTGCGTGCACACGGCCTGTGTTACCTATCCATACAGTTGCCAGATCCTTACTTGCATCCTCTAATGGGACACCCGTAAAGGAATCAGCTACAGAGGGGTACGTATGGCACAGGTGGCCAGTCTTCAGACGTCCAACAGGTGTGTGGTCGTCTAGTATCTTTCAATGCTCGCCAGCCTATGGACTCCCTATGTTCAATAAAGTTAATTATGTCATGTCTTTATAGCACCTCATAAAATAAGACTCCCCCTCTGGTTTAGTGGGCCCTAAATTCACAGATTTCCAATTTTTAGGGGTACTGTACGTTTTAATACGGTTTCAGTATCAATTCATTCGTCATATTTAACATTTAAAAGCATTTAATGGTAGATTAATATCATAAATAAATGTATAATCTGTTTTTTGCTACACCAGACTAATAACAACCATTTTATTGCGTAAAACAAACCACTACCTTCTTTAAATTTGATTTTAACGTTACTCGTTACCTATTTAAATAATGCTATACTGCTAAATCAAAACGGAATAGATTAATCTAAAAGCAATTACAGCTCTTTACTACGTGAAAGAGGTGCTATACTTTGTTTTGAGTGAATGGAATGAAATCAAGACTTAGACCGAAAAGAAGTTCGGTCAAGGTTTTAAAAAAAAAAAATAATAATAATAAAAAAAAAATATCTATATGTATATAATTTTTGAAAAATGTGTATTTCTTATTATCTGCCGACGTTTTGGCTAATAATGTAAGCCATTTTCAAGGTTCTCATGAAGGCGTGAGAGAACGTGTTATCACCTGCATCAAATGTTCATCACCAAGTTGATCAATGAATATCTTATCCCAGTGATAAAGATAACCCCCCCCCCCCTTCAAATTGTTTAATTTTGCTTATAAAATCCCATACAAACCTGTGCAGAGTTACATTACTCTATACTAAATATTACGCACATTACATATAAAAATACATTTTTTGTACTCGCACTTGACATTTCAGGTAATAATCACTCCGATTCCACTCTGTGGTAAACCGAAAAAATAAAATTTACATTTAAAAGGGATAAGTTAAATTTCATTAAGAGCCCTAATTACAGATGCTATGACATACAATTGAAAATTTACAGTTCAGATAAACCCCCATTCCTATCAGTTAAATTTAGCTAAGCAACTCCTCTCCTTTCATCAAAGGGGTCCAGCCCCCAAACACATCCCTAAATGCAGGGATGCCCTGATCCAAGCCATCGAACCTCAACTATAGAACTGGCAGCCATTTCCAAATTTCAGGGGCTTCACTCGACCTTGGTTAGGCCTTTGCTTGCTAAAGACTAATTATTTGTTTAATTGCCTCCTATAATAAATAAATCATAAATAAACAACATTATGTTTATTTTCATTGCACCAAACTAAATATTACGCTCAATAGATCGAAAAGCTCGCAGTTTACATTTCAGGTAATCCCCTTCTCCTATTGGCGCTTTAGCTGAGTTATTAGATTAGTCTTTTGTTTTCCATTCAAAAGCTACTAGTCGAATATATTAGAAAAACTTGAAGGTGTGAACTTAAATCAAACATAAATCACATACACAATATATATATGTGTGTGTATAAGAAAACTACTGAGTTATACATAACATATAATAAACTATTTAAATAAATTTAGTTTTAGAATAATAGAAGAACAACAAAATTAACTTTATTATTATTAATAGTATTTTGAACATTTATACTATGTAGTAAGGGATTTTATATGGTGAATTTTCATTTGGGATCCCATTGGAGAATGAGCAAGTGGTCAACAGTAAGTGAACTATGGCCAAGGAACAACCCTTTTCCGTGGAAGTGGTCTTTGAAGGGGTTGAGAGTAGGGGATGGATCCTCGACAATGGTCGGGAGAAGAGGGGTGGGCAGAGAGAGAGAAGTAGGGTTAGAAGGACAGACTGAGTTAGTGAATGTAAGAGTGAGGTCATAGGGACCCATTCAATAATTCATGGGAGTGGGCCTCATACACACACACACACACAGGTGAGCGAACGGTATCTCCTGAGAAAAATGTCTACCCCAGGCGAGTGTGGGCACACACACACACACACACACACATACATACAGACAAAATGGATCCTTACGCAAATCCTCTTCTACCAGTGGGTTTCCGTCCTCTTGACCACAAAGTAAACCTGATGGATATCCTGGCTCCCGGTGCACCCTTCTGAATGTCTCTCGACCTCAATTAGGGGATGTTCAGTTCGCCCTCTACAGTGATTAAAATATTTTTGTTACCGGAGAAAATATCCAAAACATATACAATATCTGTCATGAGAACAACTCAATTATAACATTCCTTCAAAATTCGATAAAAATTAAGAAACAGGATTGGCAAATGTGTCAGTATCACCTCTATGTTTCAATAGGCAATGGACTCTCCGGACATTCTAGAAAATAGGTAAACAAGAGGGACCCAAAAATAATTTACAGTCCCTTCTGAACAACAGCTATAATTAATCTCAAATACCTATATATTACGTTATTAGCAAAATATGACTTAATTTATCTTATTTTTGTTAATTTTATCATGTTGTCATTTTTTATATTATTACTTTACATCCAATTCTACATAATCCTGGAAGGATAAGAATGAAAAAAAAAAAAATCCCTGATTCCATGGAGTACGGTTTCATTGAAGAACAGAGAAGGATCTAACGTTGTGTGTTGTGGAGTTCTGGGATACTCGGCTGTAACATGTCGGAGGTGATGTACATATAATTAGCTGTCCGACATATGCGGTACAGACCTGCGCAATTAGCAGGGATACCATCACAGCTAGATGAAGGAGTGGTTTGGCCACTGACCACAACGATCCCCATCAATTATCCCATGAATATATATGAAAATACATTACACTGTCCTCATTTATAACTAGAAAATTTATAAAAGAGTTATTTATAAAAATATAAATGATTTAGATTGAAATCGTATGTAAAAATTTCTCAGAAAAACTTAACCATTTAACGAAACCAAGATCATGACTATAATTTACAAACGGCGATAAGAAAATTTACCTAAATTTGTAAATTAACAAACTCATATCAAATCATTTATCGAGTTTAGCTACTGTATTTAAAAAATATACGTGCAGTTACTAGAGTAGAAGTATATATTTGTCTTTACCCTCTCCAGTATTCGCAATTTATAAAATAACCCCTTTTCTCTTAATAAATTTCAATCAAATTTTAATTTATAATTAATTGATTTATTTATTGTGACTGTTAAGGCTTGTTCTAGACAGGTTGAGGAAGTTCTAACCCACCAAAGTTCCGTTCATAAATAATAACAAAGATATAACTACTATAAATTTTGGTCTCTATCTAAATATTTCTCTCACTTAATGGATTTTTACCAAAAATATATTATTACAATGAATAAATAAAACAAATAATGAACATGTTTTTACATTTATTTAAAAAAGGAGCCCGCTCTTAACCCCAAATTTTATCCTTTAATATGTCTTTTTAAAAATTAATTTTATTGAATATTAATGTTATGCTGTATATAACAATTTTAAGATTACAATTTACTCGTATTTTGGTGTATACATTTTTTTCTACTTAGCTAATAATAAGAATGATCTTAAAATTATTAATTTTGGCATTCCTCTACCCCCCCCCTTCATTCATTCAAATTCAACCAAAAAATAATTCTTTCCAAGGTTTACAATGAAAAGCCTAGATACCGATAGTGACTTTAAGAAGTGGAGATCCCGCCCAATGCTGAAAATTACAAATATCTTTCGCAATTTTAAGTTTTCCTTTAAAGAAAAGAGTATAGATGTTATAAAATTACATTTAATACCAATTTTTTCCACATATTACTTATAAATACAATTAAATTAATTTTTTTTTTTAAATTTGGTCTCCTTCAATCCCTCTCTCCCCACGAGCTTCTCCAAGTTTTCCAAAAGAGGATAATTCAAATTTTGTAATATATTTGATATTACATTGAATATATTGCTAATGTAATTTGTTTTATATGAAATTTTAAAACTTTTATATCTCTAAAATTTTTAATATAAAAAACACATAGAGAAAAACATTTACGAATATAATATTCTGGCTTATATGGACTGCTTTATTTTAAAAATACATTAACAAAATTCGTTTTATAGGCTCTCTATTGGTAACATGAACTTTTTTTTTCTTCTTGATAAATGAAGATATTGAGAAGACTAAAACTTATAACTATCTTCTTTATTGTTATTATAATTATAATTNTTCGTATATAATAAAATAAAGTTAATATTGAAGATATAATTATTGTTATTATAATTATAATTATTTTTATAATTATCTTCCTTATATTGCAAAATTTAATTTTCAAACATTTATATCGTACAGTATTTTAATGGAAAACGATTATTAATTAGACATTTAAGAACGTGTTTAAGTAGGATGAGTGCTTTCCCCACTCTACTCCCCGTACAACAGCCATTTTTCATTCACTAATTTCTCCTTATTGTTAATTGAATTATAATAAACTAAATTAGTGATTTACTATTATCTATGACAGTTTTAATGAATAACAGACATTTGCTTGGTTAATGCAACTACGACGTGACAAATAAGGTTTTGTAAGGGCTAAAAATATACGGCTGACATCTGCTAAATAAATTCATTACTTTTAAATAAATTCCAAAAGAAAAAAAAGAAAAATCACGGAATTCACTCTAAATCATTTGGTCCGAAAGAGTTGGAAAATACATTTCATGAATGAGAATTCAAACACTGTCAATACATGCTGAAAATTCCGCATGAATATAAATTCTTGATATTCATGAAATAATATTCATATACAACGGAGTTTTTTGATGTTTTTAACTTCTGAATAAAAACACTTTCAGAATTATGAAAGAGAAACTTTATATTGTAAAAATCCACAACGTCAGTGCTATTTCGAATTATTGTTTCCCATTTTTCATTAAATAAGGACATTTATAAGAGCAAACGTAATTTAAGAACAATAAGGTATATTAAGATATCAAATTCACGTTTTTCACCAACCCCCTCTACAATCTCTACTGATTTTAGCCATTAACAAACTCATCTGATTCATCCGTCAAAAATAAGCTCAAATACTATAAATAGTTTCCTAATTTTTAAAATTATGGACACTAGAGTGCAACAGGCAATGATGTATGTGAGTGAGTGTGTGTCTTACTTAGCTTTTCTTAAAGAGAATCGGTGGAGACCAACAAAATTTACTACAAGTTTTGTCCTGGTAACGACATAAATAGTTCGACTTCCCTAAGGTAAGATGTTCACGTAGGCTTCCACGGTCCTCAGACATATTTACCAATACTTCTTCCGGGTTCAACCGTGTTTTGGAGTTTTTAGGTGCGAAGCTTTCTTTGGTCCTTTCAGAGGAAATCAGTTAGGGGAGCTCCTATTGGCACCAGAAACATAACTAGCTGTTCCAGAGAGTTGACGTCAGAAGGCCACGCCCAATTTTTTAAGTAATTTTCCATAAGCAAAGTGATCGTTTCTGCTCTTAATCCCAATCGTCATAATATAAACCACAGAGCCATCAATTTTTAACTTTTTGCAAGGAGAGCAGCAAAAAAAAAAAATACTACAATTGACTTACCACTTCTCACGCACCAGCTTTTCTATATTAGCGTTACCTGGTGAGTGACTTTGTTACTAACAGAGAGAGAGAGAGTTGAGAATTAGAGATGAGACAAGATTTTACGCACAGGACTTATAAAATGTGAAAAACGCAATAAAACCCAGGAACGCCTCTCTAACAAAATCATTTATCGAAGAACACTATACATTTATTTGTGCGTAATATGAAAATGGTAGTAAAGACAATTTGTAATTCCTCATTCAATAGGCATTTCTAGTGTAAGCTCAAAGAAAGTTTATTTCATTCATTTTGTTACACTTAACCTCTTTTTCAAGATTGTAGAGATAGTCTTTCTGTTGGTAGTCACCCTATTCTACGTATCTCTGGCCCTGGGCAAGCTTTTATGTTATGATAAGGGCTGACCATCCGTAGCAAAGATTAGCTTAACAGGATAAAAAAAATAGCGTTAAATAGGAAATAAATTAATTAATAGTACTATCATACCTTCTATTATTCGTCTTCATTGGTTTGTGCAAACCATCTTCGGACCGAAAGCGCTCGCCAACAGAAGATGGTTTGAAGAAACCAATGAAGACGGATAATAGAAGGTATTCATTGGTAGTGACAATAACCCTTTAGATTATTTACCTAATTAATAGTATTAGTTAATTTAAAGAAAATAATTTTATTATATTTTTAAGAAAATGTAGAAGTATTTGTTGATAGCAAATTGTTTCTAAAAATTAAGTGGATTCCTGATGGGCTTCTGGAAACACTTATTTCTTATTTTTAAATATAAAAAAAGTATTTAAAAAAACTGGCAAAAGAAAGATGTTCTGATCTTAGTATAGGTCAAAAATAAGTTAATCCATAGTAGGTGTGGTCAGCTGGTCTCCTTTGATCTAAGGCGGAGCGGGGATAAAAAATAATTTAAAAAAATATAGATTTATCTTCTAAAAACGGATTATCTCTGTGGATACACACACACACATACACACACAGACAGACAGACAGGCACATTAACCGCGAGACAGATAATCCATCTACAGGAAAACGGACTTAGATAAAGGCTCCTGATAAATCACGTTGTGAGGGCGGGATTTTTTAGTGTGGGGGGGGGGGGTCATAGCTGGCAGCCTGAGGACGAAACTAAAGAAGTGTGTCTTAATACGTTGTTGTTCAGCGAGCTCTGTCGGCCAGGTTCAGAGGGAACATGATGAATCCCCTCACTAAACGGGGCTTTCCGTTTCAATCTCGCAGACGGGGTGGCGTACAGGATTAATGGCCAAGGAAGATGGGGAAAGAAAGGGTTCACAGGAGATGAATGTGCACTTAAACAAGTCTCAAATAGAAATTAAATACTCACCCCTATTTCTCCTAGGTAAATATATCTCTGTCCGTCAAACCCTGAGGGTAGACAACAAATCACATTTCAGGAAATCCAGATACTTTCGGAAGACCTGAACCGACTGAATATTATTTACAAAAAAATATTGAATAAAAAAGGTTTGTCTTATTTTTGGATCGCAAGAAAGGCAGCTCTATCTATATTTTATTTCTTTTTAGTTATGTATATTATATGTAGTTTATTATTGTTATGTGTTATATTTTATTTTTTATTAGTGCGCATCGACTGCCTGTCGGATGTAATATTATTTTTCTTCTTTATACTTAGAAGAAATTTTTCAATTATTTTTAAACATAATTAAGTTCATCTAGTGAAAAGTAGGTGTCATGTCAGAGGTTCTTCTAATTTGGGTACGCTCCAGAATTCTCTTCTAAGTAGAACACGATTAATTTCATTTCAGCATCCTTAAATATAGCAATACATTTTGGATTAACTATGCAAAGATAACGTTATATTTAATTAATTTTTTTAACAGATTTTCTGTAAGGATAGGTAAGATAATAAATGAGACTTTTGAAAATTTTTGACAGATCTTTACCGACCTTTCATTGAGAAAGTTAAAAATAATATCCATTAAAATTAATATGTATATATTTTACTGTACACACTTTCTGTCCTCAATTTATAAAATGATTAAACCAAATTTTATTTGTAGACTTCTTTAGGCAAACCATTGGATGAGCTGTCTGTTAATTGCTGAAATCGGTCATAGTAAGGGAGAAATTAGAGGAAGACCATAATTTAGCATATTTATTATTATTAGCGTTACGAAAAAAATATATTTAGCCAAATAGGGTTTCAATTTTATTTTAGATTTATGTTCTATATTATTTTATTTTATACATCGCGAATCAACTGCTGATGGTCATTAGCGCTATGTTCTAAATTATTTATAAAAAAAATAAATAAATCTATGGATGTATATCTG
>KZ806882.1:468327-480927 GCA_000696205.2 Oncopeltus fasciatus
ATTTATAAAATAAATTTTGTAACTATATTTTTAGGTCAGCCAACAATATTTTTAACTTTATTATCAGTCCTTAACTAAGGATAATTAAGAAATATTGTACCTAAATTTATTAATATAAAATTTCTTGTATACGTTGATAAGAACAGATACTATAAATTTATTATTTATGATATTATGAATTTATTTTGTTTAGAAAAAAATAGTTGCTGTTGAGGTAATTTTTGGGCTATATATTTGAATGTTTTTATTACTTCTTAATTGATGATGGAGGCTAGTGTCAATCGATGTATCCCATTAGAAAAATATTAAATAATTTTGATAAATGTTTATTAGGGAATAATATAGCCCAAAATTATCATGAGAGTGAATAATTCGTAGAGTATAGTAGATGTTCTAATGAATAAAATCCCGTGCTAAATGCTTGTAATAAATTAATATATTTCATTGTTTAATTAATCTAATTAAGTTTAAATTTAAGCTATTTTCGGATTTTAATTTCTTTATTGACACCAGAAAAATTTACAATTAGACAAGTAAAAAAAAAAAAAAAATAAGAGTTGTGAAGAAAACAAAACACTTACGACTTCGTGGTGTGTTACTTGGATAGGAGATGTATCACTGGGTAATGGTGTCTCGTGAGATTATAATGGAACGTAGTGAATTTTTTTTTCTTTTTTTCTTAATGTGAATACTTATTGTTTAGGATTTTTGCACCAGGGTGTAAAGTATTCACAAGTAGGTGGGGTTTGAGTAACATAAGTTTGGACTGAAACTTTTAAATCGTGTCTAAACTCTAAGTGCAATACAATGAGTGAGCCTTATGTCTGGATTGGCTTCCGAAGATTATTATATATTTTTTAAATATATTTATGACTTTTAGTATAGACTTATAGCTTGTAAAGTGTGAAAGTTATTTGAGTCTGATATTTTTTACGTTTCATTTATTGTGCATGAGTGGATTCCATGTCAGCCGTCTGTCGAGAGTAACACCTATATACTTAACCTTATCTGTTCGCGGTATCTATGATTTTTTTGATAAATTTATTATCATGAAAAAAGTAAAAAATAAATAAAAAGAAAAATATAAGTAAATCCACAGTAATCTACTACTTATTCACAAAGAATGCAAACAAAGGGAGTGCGCATGCCAAGGTGATAAAATGTGTATTGCGGGTTAGTGTTACCTCCCTGCCAGCTGATATCATGGAGGTAGGTTATCTTCTGCATATGGATAGGTTACCAAAGAGAATGTTTTAGTCAAGTATCTAAAGTAAAGATGCTCTTAAGTTAATAGTAGCGTTATATAACATTTATGGAATATGAGGGTAGTGATTTCAATTCAACTCTTCAAGATGGCAAGGAAACAAATTAGGTTTTCAAAAGACAACACAAATGATTAATTTAATAATTTACTTTTCCTAGGATCCTGGAACAGATTGAAAGTCTTCTTCCACTTGGCCAATGTCATCTGGGCAGTCTTCGGTGGAAATCCGATTCAGGTCCTCTGGAGAATCGGGAACTGACTCCTGCATTCTCGTCACAACCTCTCCATCCTTCCCCCTCACGAAGTGTTCTTGTCTACCCCAGTTCCGCATCTCCTCGTTCTCCGGCACTTCGGACTTCGGAGCTTCCTGCCTCTCTTTCGCGAGAGCCATCACCTCCTGGACCACCCACTTAGGCAGGTTCACGTAGATGGCCCTCTCCTTGTCCACTCGATTCGATGAGACGTACTGCTTCTTCTTCGTCTGGTAGACCCTCTTCGTCGTGTTCAGCTTCCTCCTTCGTCGAGGTGCTTCTGATTGGTCAACATTACGCTCTGACCTCAACTTCAACCGGCCACTCTTCTCACGATGCCCGTTTTTTCGCGAGTTGCTCATTTCCGAAATAATTTTAACCTCTATTTGATTTCATGTTTGAATTACTCGATTATTCGAAACAAAACATCTGTATAACGAGAAATAATATTGAACAATAATAAATTAAGAAAAAAATCAGCAATCTTTGCACATAATTTTATGATGTTTTTTTAACGTAGATATTATTATTAGAGGAATTTTGCGGGGGGTTCGGTCAAGGTTAATCTAAAAAATACGAAAATTTAAAAAAAAGTGTATTATTTAAAAATTATCTGCCGACGTTTCGGCTTACTTTGTAAGCCATCTTCGGGGCTATCATGAAGCGAGAGGGGACGCCCTGTCCCTAAGTTAACATTTCCATGACTGATGATGGCTTACAATGTAAGCCGAAATGTCGGCAGATAATTTTTAAATAATACACTTTTTTTTAAATTTTCGTATTTTTTAGATTAACCTTGACCGAACCCCCCGCAAAATTCCTCTAATAATAATATCTACGTTAAAAAAACATCATAAAATTATGTGCAAAGATTGCTGATTTTTTTCTTAATTTATTATTGTTCANTAAGAGTATCTGATGTGCAACTCTTAATCTAACAATTTGTCTCCATTTGTGTGACCCGATAGTCATTCATTTGTCACTCGAATAAATTAAAAAAATTTTCACGTAGATTAAAAAATATCACACAAGCCTATATTAAAAAAAAAAAAAAAAAAATCCACTCAGAAGCCGCGTGAAATAATCATATTTCCTTTATTTCATTACAGATAAATTTAAATAAATTACTTTTTTTATGATGAGTGAGAAAGAGCAATAAATATAAAAGACTTATCTCTATGACTAGGGCTAAGAGAGCACAAAGCTATCATTTAAGTTACATTTGTAAATATATACCTCCTTTAAGATTTTCTCGTTAAAGTTTTATGGAACATAAACCTTAGTAAATTATATACAGAACAAATATATTTAAGTTCAATTCATTTTTTTTTTCAAAGCACCAATTGAGAAAATTATAATGTTTATAACTTTTTATCTGCATTTGAACCCCCTCCTTTTTATTTGAATTCGGCCAAAAATGTATTCCACGGTTAATAATAAAAGTAAGGCTTAATTTAATTACTTTACTTAAAAAATAAAAGGATCAAAACAAATAAACCTGTTTACATTCCTAAATGTATTTTTTAAACTCCTTTTTTCCTTAAAATTTGATAGAATGTAAATATTAGAAAATTATGTATTTTTAAAAATTATCTGCAATAATTCTTTTATAACTATAATAATATGGAATAAAGCTATCCGGATTTTAATTTTGATTTACTTCTAAAAACAGACTCCCTCTTAACCAATTTTAATTGTTAATGAATTATTCTAATTGATTACCGAAACAGTCCGTTATTTAAAAAAAAAAAAAAAAAAAGTACCAAAAGTATATAAAAATTGGATTCCTATAAAAAATTGTGGACGCTAGTGCTTTTGTGTGTGTGCGTATGTGTTTGAATGTAAGAGGTAGAAGAAAAATGTATGGCTGTTTTGATTTAATAGTTACAGACAAAGCGGACAATCGAATTTCCGTCAGAATTTTGAGCCAATCAGATCACACGTCAGAAATGCATTCTGTTATTTTATTTAGTATTGTGGTACGAAAATGGCCTACAATCTTTATAAACATTTTCCTCTGGACAATTAATTACTATAAATCAATAATAAAAGTTTATTTTCGGGTGGCCTCAGGACAAATAGTACTTTTTAAAATCTAATTTTTCTATCGTTTTAATAAATACATATATTTACATCTTGAAATTATTTAATTTCTGATCTACCCCCGGTAATTTAAGAACTATTTTTCAAATGTTGATATAGTTATTGTATTTTGGTATTAAGGCTTCTTTTTTTTCTTTTAAATGTGGAATTTATGTTGACAAATTTCTAAGATTTTTTTCCACCTTTATTATAGAATTTTCTTCTCCGAAGAATGTCGAGAATAACTTGGATGGTTAGAGTAACGAATGCTGAGTGAGTACAGAAAAATAGAGGTAATAAATAGAATATAAAGAAGAATACTAGAATTTTTATTATTATTATTTTTTATTCCAAAAGAAAAATGGTGAGAAAGAATGGTTCTGATAAGAGATTTACAGATCTTCAAAGATAGGGATAAAATATGACGACATAAATCGGGTATGTAGTTGGTGCAAATTTTGCTGCTGGTTCTATACTTCTTGAGTATACACGACACATAAAGAAGAAATGTTCAAAAGGAGAGTTTGTTGACCGTAGATATTATTCTTAGATGATTTTAGTTGGGGTTCAGGAGAGGACGTCCTGTCCCTAAGTTCAACGTTGGCAGATAATCCTTTATTAAAAAATACATTTTTTTTAAATTTGTGTTTTTTGGATCTACCTTGACCGAACCCCAACTAAAAACATCTAAGAATACAGAAGAAATAATTTACATTTCTTAATTAATTAAATTTTCTTTAAATAGGACAATTATGTGGGAATTTCATCATTTATAATCTCGCTGCAGTGCACCAAAAAAGGAATGGAATTAATTATGTTAAAAGGAAGAACAGAAAATGATTGAGAAAAGTTGACTCTCGAGGATGTGGGAGTGGGGACGAGACGTGACCGGAGATAGTGGGGGGAGGATGGAGGGAGGGTTCTACCTCTTTTTCCCAGTCTAACCTCTACGGTATTTTTTTTTTTTTTTTTTTTTTTTTATTAAGTGGGTCTTAGAAAAGAAAAAAAATGGATAAAGTAGTAAAAACTAACAACGAATTGAACCTGAAGTCTATTCGATAGAGCATTTCCACTTCAGGATTAAGCTTTAAGATACTGTCAAACCATTTTGCTGTTAGGTGTGTGTGTGAATCAATGTTTGTCGTATACAACTACTATATGTGTGTGTGTGTGTGTGTGTGTGTGTGTGTGTGTTTGTGTGTGTATATGTAAACTCTAGAAAAGTTGTTATTTCAAAGGAAACAAAATAAAAACTAAAAGTTATTTTTGGTTCGATAACGTGCAATATGGTTTTTAAGAAAAATGGAACAGACTGTTGTTGCTTCAGAAAATGAATAAATTCACTTTTAGCAAATTTCGAAGAAGTTTAACTTTTATGCTCATCAAAAATTTTTAAAATAATTTTTTTATAGTTTTTCTGAACCTAACTGCTACACATATAAACAATAGTCACTCAAAAGTGTGTGAGTGTGTTTCATGGTGTGCATTTTATTTTCTTTAGTAACTTTTATCGAATCATTTCTTACCATAATTACTATTTTTTAACTTCCATAATTTAAACATCAACTTCTTATGGGGTTTAATTTCATTTCATTTTATTCCATCCTTTACACTCACACTGAGAGACTCCTGAATTCTTAGAATGAAGTCATAGAACATGAAAATTCTCACCTTTAATGAATAAATAAAAATTATCATCAAATTCTAGTTATTAAATTGAAGAAAAACCTTTATACCATTACAACTTCGCCTAAAACTAAAAAAATCAATACCAAAACAAATATTGTTAAGAATTTATTTGGGTTTAGCCAAGCGTGATCCAAAAGAATTCAATCTTCAAGCAACCCCAACAAATTCTCTAATAATAATCCCCACGGTTAAAAACTCTTTATTTGAAAATAGAAAAAATACATTTATTTTTATACTTATTTTTTTTTTTTCAAGAATTGTTTTTTTTTTTCTCTAATACAAGAAAATGTAATCTAATCTAAAATAGGAACTGTTATTGCAGTAGGCGTTACATAGATATATTGAATGGAATAATAAATATATAGTTTTTTATTTACATATAATCAATCGGATGAGAGCAATCTAAAAGCTATTGTCACCAGGACGTTCGCCACACCTCTGATAAACTCCCTCGAGATACAGTGTTATCACAGTTTTATCAGGTCTCTTAAGAGCCCGATATTTATTTACGGCCCCTCACTCGGGAGGATTCTGTTTTTAGTTCGGCAGGGCGGCGAGAGAGAGAGCGCCTCTCCTCTAATGGACGACCCTTGTACCCTAATCCCTCCAGAGCTCTCTTTTGTCAGCTCCCGCCTCCCCCACAGCTGTAAATTCCTGTCTGGAAGGAGAGAGCAGGCTGAGGGAAAGAGAGGGTACTAAATGTGAGGGGGGAGGGGATGAACATGAATCTAAACGGAAGTGAGTTGTGAAGGACAAATTTACATCGATTATCCACAAGATAAGACGTGGTGGACTGACCTAGAGGAACCAAAGGAACTGGTCTGCAATCCTACCAGTAAACGAAATTACCTTGGCACCTTATCATAGAAATCAAATCCTAAGGAGTGTTCTTCCTTATATTTGGGGTGTTTTCATCCACTAATACCGCATCCAAACCTATCCCGAAGTTATCAGGTGTACTTCTTAATCGAGGATCGGCTCAACAAAGAAGGCAATGTTATCCTGTGTCCTGCTAAACATAGTCGCCCAATGAAAAGTGATCAATAGGCGATTACTATATCTGCACTTATAACTTTGAACAATTAATGAGAGGGAATAGAATAAAAAAATCTTTTTGTCCCAGCCAGGAATCGAACCTGGATCTCCTGCTAACCGGGCCAATGGATCTCGTGCTTAGCCATTGCACCACCAGGACGAGCTAGATATCTCATTAAATTCCCTATCATTATAGATTTTTTATTCTATTCCCTCTCATTAATTGTTTAAAATTTACGTGGGATAATAAACCACAACCAAATAAATTANGGGGGGAGGATGGAGGGAGGGTTCTACCTCTTTTTCCCAGTCTAACCTCTACGGTATTTTTTTTTTTTTTTTTTTTTTTCAGGAAACATCAACAACCGAACCCAATCTCCGGAGAGTGGGGGTAATTTCGTTTTCTCGCCAACCTCTCCCCGAACCCCGGCCATTGATGGAATATCTCTCCCGACACACACTGACCCTCGTGTGGGGGCAGGGCCCCTACCGGCTTTATTGACGTCATGGGGAGATATACGGCCCGGCAGACGCACCTGATGCCACCGACATCACCGCTCACGAAACGACCCCCAAGCAGCTGTGACGACAGACCTAGACCCCAGACCTTCGCCCACCGACCCCCTCTGATTTCCGCAACAAATATCTCTCTGCTCTAACATTATTGAACTTTCCTCTATTTTAGAAGATTTCCCTCTTAAAAATAATGCTTACTTTGGGGGACGTATGGGCAGCTCATAGGATCCGTTCCTGTCTGGCAATTCTGGCGCTGTGGGTTCAAATCTCTCTCCTAAGGCAGGCTTTAATCGATAAACAAAAGCTTGTTCTTAGCCATGGATTTTTAAAACTCAGGGTGGCAACCTGTAGATAGTACCTCCTCCCTCTATGACCGTAAGTGGTTGAAAGGGAGGTTAAAATTAAGCTATTCTAATTGATAACAGGACAAGATTAGGTTCTAATTTTAGAAAATTCTGATAAAATATGGCAATTTAAGTTATTTCATAATGTTTATATTTTTTTTAAAATATGTCTCCGATTCTATACTATAGACACCAAAATGTATATATAAGTTATTGAGTGTGCACAATCCGAGTGTTAGCGAATAAACTTTCTACAGGCATCGGTATATAATTTTTGTTAGTAAAATTATGCTAGCCTCACTTTAATGCGAAAAATGTGTCTGATTTTGTATTTGGTCAATTTCTTCAGGAGTGGGGGTTACCTTAATAGTTAAGTAAGAGTAAATACATTTGCTCGCTACACATGGCAATGTAGTTCAATAAAACTCTAAATAAAATTATCTGAGAGCACAATTATTGGTTATTAAGTTTCAAGTTAAATTCCAATTTTAAATGAAAAATAAAGAGTAAATTCGCTTTTGAACAAAAAATAAGTGTGTAAATTTATATAGACAGTTTTTATCCTAATTTTAACTATTTTTGTGGAATTCGGTTGGTTCGCGCAGTTAATAAGGACATTTTATTTTTTAGTCCTTAAAGTATTCTTTTTTTTTTTTTTAATTTGCTTTAAATGTTGCTGTCTCGTAATTAAGTTGTTATTGCTGGAGCAGCATCCGTAATGTATACAATAAAGATACCAAATTTAGTATATTCGACGACAAAACCTTGAATGATTCCGTTAAGAATTAGGCATTTTACAGAAAACCATATTTACATTTTAACCATTAACAGTCTTGGAAGAAGCTATTTATAGCCACCCTCAAACATTTGTTTAAAAGTGAAGCTATATAACCAGTATTATAACTCTCTATATTTGTATCTTGAAGTTTTTGGTATCAGCTGATAAGCCAAAGAGGTACCAGGAGCCATAACTAATGAAATCAGGAATAAGAGTTCTCTGGATAGGAACTGCTAGAAACGGATTGACTTCTAGAATTGGTGTGATTGAAATTCATTTATTGAAATATAGAGAATTAAACTTTAAAGCAATCTTTTATAATAGGGATAGCTAGATCCTCACAAGGGAGTTAATTTGAGACGTATTTTTCGACTATAAATTACAATCTATTTTGGATTGGAATGTCTGTTAGATAACAGTGTATTTTGGATTGGCAATCCAACAACGTACCCTTTCATAATAGTATATATTATTGTGAAATATTTTTGTACATGATTCATTTGTTTTGGCGAGAAATTATAACGAAGATACGATGATATTCAGATATGTCCTTAACTTTATTTGAGCTTTTGTAGATTTTTACATTTCTGTAAGCTGAGAGTCCTCTAACAATCTTAAAAAAAAAAAAATTCCTTAAAATATCTATTCGCTCTTCCTTTATAGTCAAAGTGAATTTTAAAGGTACCCCCCTGCTGTTATTGATTTTCAGACTTGCAAGAAAATTCCTATTCCCCCATCAATAGAAATTAAATGTTTTCAGGATCAAGGAATGGTAATAAGGATAATCTCAGGATTAATAATAAAATATCCTGTAAATAAATTAAAAAATACATCCCACTGGATGCTACATCCTAGACTGAAAGGGGCTGAGAATTAAGGGAAGATTTCTCCATAAGGGATGGTGGGGGACAATTAAGTCGCCATCGCCACAAAGTGATGAACTGAGCTATCCAGGGGGAGGGGCTTAACGTTCCATCAAATTGTTCGGATAAATATTCATGGCTGTAGATGAGGTGAGTCAGAGGGCCTCCGGGCCAAACAGCTGGCTTGTTCCTCTTGAACTGCAGAGAAATTTAGTCGATCTCATCAAAATAAAGATATTTTAGCAGCAATTTAAGTCGATTGAAGACAAAAATGCCGTAAAAACTAAGAGTTTTACAATAATTAAAAAAAGATAAAGATTTTTTTCTGAAAAAGTACTCATCGATTTGAATATCAAAGCCCCCCCTTCAGGTTTTTCTTCAAGTCTTCAAGTTTNTATATATTGTTAACTATGTAACTACATGTGTATATAAATCGGATAGATAATCGACATTTTTTTCTATATACATTGTGCATGAATGACATAAATTAAATAATTAAGTACTACAAATTTTTACAGTCACACAATGTTATTATCAAATGGCAAATTATAATTCCTAAAACATTTATCCAAACTTGATAAAGATTTGAGTGGAGAAATAGCGCGAGAAGGAATCGCGGTGAAGTAAGTCAGACTTCTATTCAGGTCATAGGGAAATTCTCTGCAAACCGACTTTCAAGTTCTCATGGCAAGTGTGTTGCAATCATCCCCATTCCGGGGGAGATAGTACTGGTAGAAATACATAATACACAATACATAAGTCACACAGGAGCTGCGTAATCTCAGATTTCATCCCTTTCACTAAACATGGTTGCGGATAAGAGTAAATGGCGGAACTTAATAAAATAGCCTTAGAGAACTATGACTAGATAGCACTAGACTGGCCCAGAACTTAGTGGATAGGTGAAGTGCTCATCCTCCATAGTTACATTCTTAAATTTCTTCCTTCATCTCTGTTTATTATAGAAATGTACAGACCGTAGAAATTAAATTTTGCACCTATATTATTCAATAAACTTTCTTAACAAAAAATTAAAAAAATATATTTTTTCTCAGCCAATATCTGTGGCTGCGCAGAATAAATTCAATATTCATAATTTGCTTCAAGTTTTTCAATTCAAGAAATAAAAAATTAAAAAAATATATTTATTCTCAGCCAATATCTGTGGCTGCGCAGAATAAATTCAATATTCATAATTTGCGTCATGTATTTATATTTCAGTTAATTTTTAATGAAACATTGTATTTTGATTCGTGAAATCTTCTTTACGATTACGAAGATCCTTTACGACGGACATGTTTTCTTTTTAAATCTATTTTGTAAGGTATGAATTGTATTAAACAACTAAAGAGTTGTAATTAATTTAGCCTTTGATTTTATAGAACAATTACATTGGAAATAATTGGATTTGTTCTTACATTCATCATGGGACATAGAAATCGGTAGGGGTAGTAAATTGTCACCCCTCCCCCTGGGAGTTCTACACCGCAAATTAGGTCTTGTAACGATAGAAGGATTTGACGCCGAGGGTGACAGAGTGTAGTTGAGGGGTAGGAGGGGGTGAGAGACGTCCTTGTCGACATTTCAGCAAGTTGCCATATCTCATACCCAACTGGATTCTCTCAGGGAAATTAAGTTATTGACAAGGATTTCCACAAATTATAACAGACAAAAAAAAATTGCATCATTTTCTCATCTTTTCTACACAACTGAAGACTAAAATGTGATTAGAGAAAACCAGTTAGAAACAGATACCAGACAAGGTGCTAAGATGTAGAATGGTTCGGAAAAAAAAAACAGTTGTATATTACTTTTTTTGTTTGTTCAATAAAATAAATTTATTTTATAATACAAAAGGTGGGGAGTGGTATTATAAATAAAATTGCAATCCGCTACTCCCCTTCCCTCCTTTATTCTACTCTAATCTTATTTAAGTAAAAAACAAGTTCATCAGTTACTTTGCAACAATTAAATTGCAATAATACCCATTTTATTTAATTTTAGGTAAAATTTACGAGATTTTTGTGATTTACGTAGTCCCAACAGGTTTGATCCAAGCAAGTGGGCTTTTGCAATGCAGAATACAATTTTTAAACCAGGAAAAATAATGGTAAAGAAGATAATTACGATCGTTCAAATTGCTTTAGCCAAATCCCCCCCCCCTGTCCCCCATTTCATTTAAAGCAGAAACAAAAATCTTTGAACAATTCGTAAAATCATACATATATTTGATTTTAAATAGTTATAAAAATAGGGGTCTAAAAAAATTTCGAAATAACTCCATTAATAATTTTTTTTCTTGCAAATGTTATAGAATAAATCACAGATAAATTACTCGTTACCCACACTATGTTATATATTTTTTTTTACTTTATTAATAACGGTTATACTAAGATTTTTCTATATTTTGGTCTCCCTTTAACCTCTCCTATATGTTTAATAACAACATGCCAAATGCCGTTGCAAAAAAAAAAGTTTTCTACAGAATCAGGCATACACAGCCGCATGAAAGTAAATATAAGATCATATTTCATCCGAATTGCCTAGAAAAAAAAACAATAAAAAAGGGTAGTTACCCTTATTAACAAAAAGACACTGTATGTGTGGGGAGTGTACCATATTTAACATTGGAACTATAATAACATGTTACTGTATGGTTCTAAACATAATTACATCATTATATATCAGAAGATGTGTAACTCAGAGAAAGCCACTTATCTATTTAATTAATTTTTAAACTTCATATATAATTTTTATAGATATATTAAGTATAATGTAAACTTATTTATTCTCACTACTTCTGGTAAAGTTGAATTGAGGTTGTTTCAAATATTGTCAACTGTTGTAAGTAGCAGAGCAATTTATAAGCAAAAATGGTCTTTTGTGACGACAAAATAACGTTACAACCACAAGCTAGATCCTTATCCTAATCACTGTTAAATACATATTCGAATCACTGTTAAAGTATGGCAACTGCTAGAAAGGAGGGTACGTCTCACTTACATTTCTGTACACGTTAGATGAAGAACTTCTATCTCGGGGAGAATTCGAAAGTGAAATCGATTTTGGATTTGTCGAGCAGAGGTTTATCGATTCAAAATATATCGAAGATAGCCTTTCTTAGGGAAGGTAAATGAGAAGCAAATGAGAAATATGCCCTGGAGAAGCTGACGGTGTCAGGGCGTGCCACCGCCACGGCCGATCCCGGGTACACGTGACTTCCATTAAGTCTAGCTCGTGGGAACGAGAGGTGACTTCCCTCTCGAACTCTGGGGAAAAAATAAAGTATGTAAACCCTCACTGCAAGTTATTAATAGCCCCGGGGAGGGGAGGGGGGAGTGGTTCTGAAAGCGATTGATGAGGGAGGGAGGGGGTTAGATCCTCCCTCTCATTCTGATGATTCATTTCACGGGCGGCGTTCTGTCGTAGCCTTGGACAGACTGCCGATCAGCCGACTACCTAGACTTAACAGCACCTCCACTAATCTTTATTCAAAGACCATGTGATTAGTCAAGCACTTAACCAGTAGTCTATTAAACCAATTTACCCGGTTTTTTCTTTCAAACGACTCTATATAGCTATCTATAATGGTTCGGCGGAGATAATTTTTTTTCTATATTTTTTTGACATTCTTAATTATCACTATGATACTATAAATGGTAATTTATTTTATGATTGATATTCAGCCACAAGTTGCCACGTAAGAATGGTTTTTTTTTTATCATTGAAATCTTATATTACATCCTACAATAAAATAGTGATTTATTTTATATATATA
>KZ806882.1:514551-530088 GCA_000696205.2 Oncopeltus fasciatus
GTAGATGCACGTAAATATATATATCGTATTGTCCGAATGTTGTATTTAATAAAACAAAAATTAGCTAAAAAAGCTATTCTTTTTTTTACCTTCCCCTCTCCCTTTATAAACTATTTCCTTTTGCTAATTATAATTTAAAAATTTAAGAATTTGGGTTCATAGTATTATATCTGTTATTTTCTCGACTTCCAATAATGAATCAGGAGTTTTGATTTGAAAAAAAGGTATTGTGCCTTCGAGATATTTGGTTCGAGATATAGACTCATTCTGAAAGGTTCAAACATAATTTAATAAAGTAAGAAAGTTTTTTTATTTCCTTCTGTCATGTATTGAGTTTCATTTCCAAAATGTAAAATTACTCTCATTACAGCAGTATACAAATTTTTTAAATGGCATTTATTTGAAACTCGCATATTTTAGGTATAAAAAGTGGAGATGTGAAGAAAAATTGGAGCAAAAATTTATTTACAACTGACACATTTAACAATATGGAAATAGCCTAAAGTTCTTAAATCCATGAAGTTATGGATATGTTAGAAAAAATTATTTATTAGTAATAAATATCACAATTTTAAAGGGAGATCATGATTTTTATTATTTTTTTAGAATAGTTTATTTTTAAAATGTCGAAAATCTCTGCATCTATTTTCGAGTTTTAAGTGACAGATATTTAAAGACACAAACAAAACCGCGGTAAAATATATCGGTGTCGGTAAAAATATATGTACCTGGGCATTAATCCTTAATTATTCCTAGAACATCTTCAAAATTAGATTAAAGGATATTTTTATAAGTTTAAATATTTCTATAATATTTAAATATAAATCCCCCCCCCTAGCAATTCTTCTTTTATTGTCTACCTATTTAGTACATACCTATGTTACCAGAATTATACTATTACAATATCTATCCTGAAACCTATATTTCGGTATATTCGCCATCTTCACGTCTGCCGACCAAATTTCAATCATTCAGAAGATATAACTGTCAGATGGGTTAAGGTCAGTTGGCCTGGAATTGTTTACAAATGCATTATCAACGTATATAATTAAACGTCAAGTCGGTACAGACATTTTCATCATATTGACAGTGAAATGTTGGGCTATAAATGCCTAAGATAAATGTTATAGTACATTATAGATATAATCCATTTGATTAATAAGTTTTGTTTGAATTAAATTTGTTTTCTCGAAATTTTAAATGACATTAAATTTTCAACAATTTTTAAACATCAATAAAACATATTTGCAATACATGCAGTCATATTAAAAAATATTAAAATAAATTTTGAATTATTTAACAATTATGGTAATACTTTTTATTTGGTTTGTGATAGAATGGCGTCTGTTTTCGGTCCTAATTTTTAGTACACGCTCTGTACAGGTTCCTGTAGAAGAATATAAATGTTCACTTGGAATTTCCCCGAGAAATAAACATAGGAAATACATTAGTAAATATATTGATAAATATATTGACGAGCTTTGTTAGTAATAAATATTTCAAAACAAATTTGATAAGTATGTAATTCTAAAGTGTTTCCGAAAAAAAAAATCTGGAGATTTGTTCACAACTCCAAAGTAACCAAAATGTATTTTTCGAATAGTGATCTGCCACTGGTGCGTTATTAACATAAATCTTCTTAGATAAAATTATACATATACTTTGCCTGACATCGTTCCTTATGTTTTAATCATATTTTAAATGGTTATTTTGAAAATCAGACAGTGTCTGAGAAAGTGAACAAGGCTATGTTCGGCCCCAGCATGGCAGACCCCTACCCAATGCGCTCTCCATTAGGACGCGGAATACAGCGGACTAACGACGGATTTACATAAATATATAGATTTTAATTATAAGTAAGAAAATAATGGAGAAAATAGTGCATTTAACTCTTAAAGTTGAGTTTTTTGACCGTAGATATAATGTATTATTAGATTATTTTAGTTGGGGCTCAAGGTAGATCTAAAACAATACAAATTTAAAAAATATTATTTTTTTATAGATTATCTGCCAACGTTTCGGCTTACAATGTAAGCCATCTTCAGGGCTGCCTATCATGATTACGAAAGAGGACGTCCTGTCCTTAAGTTCACATTTCCATGACTGAGAGGAAAATATGATAGAAAATAGATATTTTCCTCTCAGTCATGGAAATGTGAACTTAAGGACAGGCCGTCCTCTCTCGTCTTCACGATAGACAGCTCTGAAGATGGCCTACAATGTAAGCCGAAACGTTGGCAGATAATCTTTTAAAAAATACACTTTTTTTTAAATTTGTATTTTTTTGGATATAGCTTGACCGAACCCAAACCAAAATCGTCTAATAATTATTTGTGTTTTTTTTTTTGGGGGGGGGGGGGATTTATTGAATCACATCTATAAACCGGCTATAGAAAAAAGTAAAGTTCACTTCGCTTGGGTTAAAGACCAAGGCTATTTATTGTACTAGACATTTTATAATCAACAGCAAATATATATATATTTATTTATATAATTGGATATTCGTACTTAATTGATAAGAAAAATTTTTAATTGCTGCAATAACATTGTCACCCCTAATGTGCATCTTCATGAGCTGAATTTAGGCGTGATTTCCAAATGGCAGAAGCCCACTGTCGTACTAGCACCCTCGGCCCTTCAGACCTGATCCCGTTTGTTTATTTAGAGCTACTGAGGATGTTCCTTAAGGGGCAAAAAGGTATAAGTAATAATGAACAAAGAAAAGAGGTATTACCGTTCATAAAGGAATGTCCTACTTCTCAATCACTTTTATTGCATTGCCAGCGTTATTTAAAAATTCACAGCCCCATAAACAGACACATTTCAATGAAAAGTGATAAAAGAAATTGAAGCCAGGGGGCGGGGGGTAGATGCACGTAACGTAACATTCGGAACGGAGTTAAAGACGGAGGGGCCCTACAGAGAAGGGCGAAGGGCCGTAAAATGCGAATTGCCCCCCGAACCTAACCTCTTGCGATATTCAACTCACAGCCCGGAATCCAGAATTTAGGGCCGACCCTAGATTTCCTGTCTTCTCCACACCTAGGCATTTCTCATTTTTCTTTTCACTTTGAATCTTCCACAACCATAAAAAAAAAATAATAATAAAAAAAAAGAAGAAAAAGTTACACAAAACGGAGAATCCAATTCCATCGTTAAATTTCTCATCTACATTTCAAAAAGGCGGAATTTAATTATTGTTCTACTTTTAAGCAAGAGCTAACAATGCTTTTTTTTTCAATAATTAAAAAATAAAATTGAATTTTTCGTTTTAATGGAAGTAAACATTAAGAAATAATCGGGTTAAGTCGAAGCTACCTCTCAGCTAACTTTTTATTGGTCTATCTACCTCGTGAACTCTTCTTCCATTTTAGAGTCTTAGCAGACATCTTGACATCTTGTAGAACGACGGACAAGCACTTAGAATATCGTCATTCCCCTTTTTTATCATTAACGATTGTTATTTTATTCTACCAACTTTCAACAATCAAAAGTCTTAAATTTATATCTATAAATTTATCTCTATTTTATGTCTCTATTATTTAAATCATACTGCTGCCCTAAGTCCATTAATTACCATACACAAACATACAGTTAGACACTTAAAAACAAAAAATTGATATTTTGTATCTATAATTAAATAAAGACCATTTAGTCTCAATTTATATATTTCACAATTTCGATAACCACCAAATAATTATGCCCAAACGTATTCATATACAGTTCTAATTCATAATAAAAAACGGAAGAAAAAGTTAAAAATTAAGCAAAATAAAATCAAGCATTAAAAATTATATCCACTGGCAATAAAAGTTATTTTTTAATTGATTCATATAATGTGTGTTACATCAAAACATTAAGATATTAAATGAGTTATAAATTTTAAAAAAAGACTGATTTTATTATTATAAATNATTAAAACTTCGAACTATTTAAATAAATTAATTGCTTAATTTAATACTTTAATAAAGATAATATGGATCTCAGTATGATAAAGGAAATAATAAAATAGCTAAGATTGCTCTAGGCTAACAGAAAGAGGGCCTTTGGATCCAGCTTGTTACACACCTAAATATTTTCCATCAAAAGAGATTTTTTTTTCTTTCATGTAAAAATGATACGGAAGATTACTTTGAAAAGGTACAATGTACATCTATTATGTTTCATTTTTTTTTTTTTTTTTTTTGTACAAACCAACTAACTTTTTCAATTTGTTCTCCGTTAGTCTCACACCATATTCTGACACTTTTCTCACAGTAAATTAACTTCAGCCTCTTACGAGTACTTATTAAAATTTGTAAAATAGAATGCAAAATAATAAATTTCAAGAAGAACTCAACAGACGCCACGGACTCTTATACAGCCTTATAAATAGGCGCTCACAGAACATAATATAAAACAAACTAACCATTTACAAGACCATAATACGACCAATCTGGACCTACGGTGCAGAACTGTGGGGTGCCGCTAAGCCTTCCAATATCCAACGAATACAATCTTTCAGTCATAAATTCTCAGAATAATTGCAAACACTCCAGATTATGTGTCCAACTCTACTCTTCATCACAACTTTAATATTCCTTTCGTTGTCCAAGACTTAACTTCACCCACTTCGAGCTCTTCCACAGCAAGCTTCCATTTCACCCTAATCAATATGCCCAATCTATATCTTTCTACTCCAATCCTTAGAACCGTCCTCGGCGACTAAAATGAAAATGGTCTTGCGACCTCTTGGGCCTTAATACATAACTTTATTAGGAGTGGAGTCAATGGGCCCCTTCTCCCTGCAAAATTAAATTTAATTTGTTTTTTTATTTATTTGTATATATTTATTTGTTTGTAAACAAAATGATAGAATGTAATAAATACATTTTTAGTGCAAGGGAACAGAAGAAAAATCTAACTGTCCCAGGCAGGACTCGAACCTGGATCTCTTGCTATCCGGGCCGGTGCATTTACCATTCCCCGCACTAGTGTCTAGAGTCTAACTCTTCTGTTCACTTGCACTAAAAATTGTTAAAATTTACGTGGGATTAAATACGACAAAAAAAATGTATGTAATAAATAAGGATTTACATTTAAAAAAATATATATATAAAGGAGGGATGTAAGAATATTAAAGAGATACTTTCTTTATTTTATACTTATCGTCGAAATATATACTAGGTATTTTATATTTTCTATAGTCCTTCCTGAAGGAAAATCAATTATTTATCTACTCGCTTATTATATTATAAATAAGAATGTATCTAAAATTATCCAGCGCTTTCTTTTTGACTTTGACTGAATAAATAATATTCTCTCCTGGAACAAAAAGTAAAGTCTGCCTTGGTTGAACCTTAACAACATTACCTTAGTGCCTCCATTTTCTCCTCTTGCTAGCTATATCAAATTATTTTTTTAAGCTTTTTTTTTGTGTCTGTAGTTTAATTTTATTTCAGTATACTGCAGTATTTCTTTTACTATGTTTTATTTTGTAAAAAACAGTAATTTATTACTTCACTCATTGAAGTATTTTGTAAAAATCTGGACTTAAAAAAAAAATTAAATCGAATATTCTTCCAACAGCAAGTGACAACAGGTCTTAATCTCTTCTGTTTTTCTCGTAAGTTAGGCTCTCGCTAATGTAGAGGGAGTTGAATGAGATAACTAGCTAGTCCTTGTGGTGTAATGGATTTAGCATACCGGCCCGGATAGCAGGAGGTCCAGGTTCGATTCCTGGCGAGGACAGATAGATTTTTTTATTCTGTTCCCTCTCATTAATTGTTTAAAATTTACGTGGGATAAAAAACCACAACTAAACAAAATATTTATAAACAGGTCTTAATGTTTGTCTTTTTACAATACATTTTAACGTTTGTCATGAAATTCAAACCATTAAATCAAATTCAAATGAAAAAGGAAGTGTCAAATTGTTTGTATGGGAAGCGATTTTCACAAGACTACACATACATATTGGAGGAGAGAATCAAAGGAAAAGTTATAAAAAAAAAATATAAAAAAAAAAAAGAAGGTTAATCATACTTTTGGACATAAAACATATACATTCGTGTTTATATTCACATCTCACCCTCTGTAAAAACGCAAACTGACAGAAAGGGCCCAAACATACAGGCAGACATGGAAGATCAAAGTGGCCTGGCAATTAACTGGGCCTCATACTCCACTGGCTAATGTTCAACGGGCCTGTGGCAGCTTTTATTTGAGGGGTGAGATTTTGGTTTTATTTGAGGGGTGAGTTTTGGGTTTTATTCAAGTTCACAGCCACAAAGGTTTCTGTCAGTGTCGTGTGCAAACTCCCTTTCTGTTAATGGACTTGAACAGACCGTCCTGGACTACTGCTATATTTTGAATCTCTCTAAATCATGTTGCACTAAGTAAGACTCCAAGAATATCTCCAAAAATCAAGAAATCCGTTAGGTTGCTGGATTTTCCAAAGAAGTATCAAATATATTCTCTAGAACCACTTGGATGCGAAATCATTGCGTCATTAAATCCTCTTAAGTTGTATAACTATTATAGTTTATAATACGTGACATAGCATACTAGATGATTTAATAATAAACCTGTATTTTAATAAATACAGTTAATGAATGGTAGCTAATTCCTTAGGTGTGGAGATAGGAGGTAATTTGCATCTTTGGGTAGTATCCCACCGAATCCTCTTTATGTCCCTGAAAGAGTCCACAAGAAGCTTCTGGAAATTGTCTAGGCCAGCCCTACTTTCATCTAAAGAGAAATCCTCTAGTAAGGGCCGGTCAGTCCTCAGACTAAGATCATGGCTGTTTAGTGCCAATTGATAACATAATCTATATATTACACTATCTGTAATAATGTTAATTTACAATGGGGTATCCAATCCATGTAAACACTAGAAATATCAGTAGTGTCAAGAAATTAAAAATTAAACTTTTCTCTTCAAACTTTTGGTCTTGATGGAATCAATTTACATTAATCAGGAAGGAGCCACAGCTTTTCCAGTTCCTTATTGTAAAACACCAAATTTCAACTAGAACACCTCTGTGATGGAATCTTGATCGTGACAGAAGCGATTGAAATACAGTTTCTAAATAATTACTACTATTGTTGCGAGAATATTTTTAAATATCTCTTTCGGTGTTTTGTGACGTCATGTTTCATGCACTTAAGCATGGTGAAACTCCCACCCACATCTTTGAATATGGCGTCTGACCTGTACCTATTTTGGTATAGAGTCGAGAAAGAAGAGTTATATGCTATGCATCTGGCTTTTGCCAGAGTTGTAATTAAATCGCCGACTTTCGACAAAGAGTAGAGGAATTGAACGTCCAGAAGTTTCAGACATTTCAGTCTAAAAAGTGAACATACTCCGCTAGCCGTAAAATGAGTAGAGATGAATTCGAGAGCTGCGTAATCTTATCAGATTTCTGATATCTTATAACCAGGAGGGATCAGTGAGCCTAAAAAAATGGTAACTAAGACTGGCTCTTGACTAGTTGGGAAGGAAATAGGAGAAGTACACAGTTAACTTAATTATATCCATAAATAACTTCCAAAATATGATTTATCGTAAAAACATACTGAATAGATTGTCGAAAATTATGTTTTACACCTTATATGTTCGAATTATTATTTTTTTTTTTTTTTGTTGGCTCAAATTAAAAAGCTTTGCAATAAATAGCCTTCACTCAGAATACGGTTTCTATGCATTAAAAAGCATACTCACCCAACGCATGAAGTTACTTTCTTAAATATCTATGATAATATGCTAATTTAAAAAAATATTTTGTGAATACTAATATTACAAAATTACACGTTAAGCCTACTATGTTCTATGCGGCTATTTTGTAACACTAATATTAACAAAATTATTCATATTTTGTTGTGGTATCCCTATAAATTCCTCAACCCTACACCAATTTCAACCACTAACTTATCTGACGGTTTGCAATAAGAACCATAAACATCCAATATTTTTTTTTTTTTTTTTTGGCTATCGCAACCCCCTTCTTCCCTCCTTCAAAAATACGTTTTGGAACATTTTTTTTAAAATATTTTCATTGCATTCAATTGTTTCTTTCATAAATATAGGGTAGTCAAATTTATGTCGTAATGATATTTTGATTCAATCATCACCAAATTTTATGTTGGATAATACCAAAAAAAATTCATGTAAAAGTAGATGTTTTAAATATTTAAGAAAATAAACAATTAGAAATTAATTTGAAGTATTTTTTATTCTTTTTTTCTATTTAAATATTTTTGCTTTGGCTATTATTATCATAAATATTTATTATATTTTTTAAAGCTATTTGGTTTCAATTTAGTATAAATAAAGTATTTGTCTTGGTAATTCAGAAAATGTAATATTTACTTTAACGATTTACGAAAAGCGTCATATTTAACGTTTTTACGTCCCTATAATTTCGGTGTCTAGAATTGACTAAATCCTGTCTACTTTTTAGAATTAAAATAATCCAATTGATACTCCATTGAAACGTGCCAGAAAAAATATGCCAAGCACTGTGTGTTGACATAAAATTCGTATTCTCGGAGGGGTTAGGGGGTGAGCATCACCACTCTGAGTGTACATTCGGACAAATGAAAGGAAAGCCACTCTCAACGGTCAATATTTGCGCCCCCCCCCCTCTCTAGAATTTGATGGCTTTCGCCTTGTTTCTTCTGCCGGCCGATAGAGTGTGCCTTCCTGTCCACTACTGAACGAGTCCTTGCCGAACAGCCCTTGTCTGTGGGCGATGATGGCTCTCATACTCTTGACGATACTTGTACATTTGCGGGGAAGTGGAGGCGTTTTGGAGAGCCTTGAAGTGTTCCTGTAAGCCGGCTGAGCGGTAAAAACATCTGGTGAGAATCGCTCACACGTTTCCCATTCACAGGCGAGAAAAGTCACTCATCAAAGGCCTAAATTGAGCATATTTAAGTCCCATCAAATGACTAATTTGATCTTTCGAAGCCAGAGAGAGCCATGAGTAGGAGGCTGGCTCTAGAGTGTTTGTGCGAGAACAAAATCTAACCTTCATATTCACTAACCTTTGTAAATATCCATTTAATTAAACCTTATTAGTAACAATTGTATTCAATGTAAACATGCTATAAATAACGCAGTAAGATATTATTGTTATAAACACATTACTTACTCTAAACCCCCCTAGAACATTACTAGATACAAAACATGTAGAATGTTAATAATAATAAAGTTTGAAAAAAAAAAAAAAAAATTATAAAAAGTTATTCAATTCCCCGCACTAAATTTATTTAATTTAATTTCTAGTAGCATAAGTGGTAAATGCACCGGCCCGGATAGAAGGAGATCCAGGTTCGAGTCCTGGCTGGGACAGTTAGACTTTTTATTCTGTTCCCTTGCATTTAATCGTCCAAAATTTACGTGGGATAATAAACCACAAATAAAATTAATATTTATAAATGAAAATAAAAAGTAAATAATGAGAGTCGATAAATAGCTAGACAATATCCGCTCTTTCGAGCATAAGGCGATGTATTTGTCTTTCTCGGAGGTTTACCATAGACTTTCGCTAGTGTGTTGGGAATTTAATAAGTTATCTGGCTCTCCCGGTGGTGTAATCGGCTAACGCATTAGCCCGAAAAGCATTTATCTACCTAATTTACTCAAACTGTAAACTCAAAAAAAAAAAACATAATTAAAAAAAAAATGTGTTTTTTAAATTTGTGTTTTTTTGGATCTACCTTGATTGAACCCCAACTAAAATCATCTAAGAATAATATCTACGGTCTACAAACTCTCCTTTTGTATCTTTTTAGGTAAAAGGAGCTAGTTAAAAACAAAAATTAATAATCATTAAAATATATATAATCTTTTATTATCCCAGACGTTATTATAGTTAAGAAAATATAAAATATATTTTAGATTTATGATATAATTATAAGTATATGTTCTATGATATTTGCATGATGAATAAGTAATTGAAGAATCAACTTAAAAGAGTTGGACTTTCTTTTCTTATCTCAAGAGTCATTATCAGCAAACATACAGTTCTACCCTTATCTCTTTATTATAACTCAAAATTCATTTGTGCTTTATTTAGGTCAAAAAATTTAATTTTTAACAAATAACGGGATATATACCTAGTTTATTTTACTACAGCTTAGAGTACTTTTTAATTTATTTGGTAATATTGCAAGTTTTATTATTATTCCAGAGTTATTGAGAAATCATTTTATTATTTTTTCTTTATTTGATTGGATGCAAGGAAAGTAGTAAAATGGTACGAAAAAGAGTGAAGCCTATGCCGAAATCATGTTGTTCATATTGTGAAGTCAATTTCAAACGGCCTATGTCTGACTTTTTTTTTTTTTTTTTTTTATCGTTTAATTTTTTTCATCCCGAGCAATCTGCCCAGGGACCGCAATTCTCCTTTTTTGAGTGGAACCTCCAGCCAAGTTACGGGAATTTCTCTTGTGGGATTTTTTAAAAAGAAGTCCCTTGAAAAAAAAAAGAAAAAAAAAAGTTATACCATCAAGTTACAAAGTGACGTCATAAGTTACTACATGGTTCCAATGAGATAGCTGCTTCAAAACACGGAAGGTATATCCCAGGAGTTGAACTTTAAAACATTACCTTTCACCCAATGCGATTGGATGGATTCAGATTGTCTGACATATCGAAAAAAATGTTTTTCTTGAGAATCAAGGAGTTGATAATTATTTATATATCTGAGTGATAATTTATTAATTAAAGCTTAGTAAACTTGAATTATTTTAATTCTTTATTAATGTTTTTTTCTTAGTAATTGATGCACTCTTCTCTGTTGCACAGTAACTATAAAATACGGCGGTAAAAAATTAACGACGATTCTGACCAAATATAGAGAAAAGTCTATCGTGATAATGGGAATAAAATTTTAATGACTCTCAAAGCCCAAACGAATAATAATGAGGAAATTAAATGTCCCAGAGGCTGGCTTTAGAGTAACGTCTATATTACTTAAAAATTGAATATTTTAGAGAACATAAATTTTAGGCACATGTGTATTATATATATATTTCAGTCAAATCTCCCATCATGTATCTTGATTACAAACAGTAATATATATTGAAGATTTTTTTATTCGTTCTTTTTCAAAATCTAACAACCCTCTTTACTTTCAGACATTAACGAACGCATCTAACAGTAAAAAAAAAATTAATAAATAAATTTTAAAAAACACCAATCCACACTATTTCAGGGAGGAGACATGTTGTAGTGTTCATTCATGTTCTGAAGGAGGTGTTTTGACTGCCTTAGGCTGAAAATAATAGCCAATTAGAGCTAGGGGTTCTGGGCAGCCCCCCAAAATCCTATGGAACATTGCAAACAGAAGCACAGAAAGAACAAAATTTCTAACTGTGCTCTCGACATGTGAAAAAATATAGGATTTATTTATCTGAAGTCCAGTGCCTCGCTGCATGAAGCTACAAAAGATTAAGTAATCTAAAGGGTTATTATCACTACCAATGAATATAGAACTATCATACCTTCTATTTATAAATATTTTATTTGGTTGTGGTTTTTTATCCCACGTAAATTTTAAACAATTAATGAGAGGGAATAGAATAAAAAAAATCTACCTGTCCCAGCCAGGAAGCGAACCTGGATCTCCTGCTATCCGGGCTGGTGTGTTAAGCCATTACACAACAAGGACTAGCTAGATATCTCATTAAATTCCCTCTACATTAGCGAGAGCCTAACTTACGAGAAAGACGAGAACTTCGTCTTAAACTCGAAGGAGCTGACATTGTCATAGATTTTGTCAACTCTCGTCATTTACTTTATTTTTAATTTTAATTTATAAATATTTTATTTGGTTGTGGTTTTTTATCCCACGTAAAGTTTCAACAAGAATTGAGAGGGAACAGAATAAAAAAATCAATCTGTCCCAGCCAGGAAACACTGTTCCTGGCTGGGACAGATAGATTTTTTTATTCTATTCCCTCTCAATAATTGTTTATACCTTCTATTATCCGTGTTCATTGGCCAACAGAAGAAGATGGTTTGCAGAAACCAATGAAGACGCATAATAGAAGGTATGATAGTACTACTAAAGATTCTTTGGGAGTATAAAGCCAACCTCTCCCCCCTCACCCCAAAAAAGAGAATTTGTCCTCCCGTTGGTTTAGGTGAGACGAAGGGGTCTGTTGGCGCCGATGACCTCCCACGGCAAGTGGACAATGTATCAGCGTGTCAAGAATGTGGCGACATTCTTTATTGTCAAGTGTCGGCACTTAGTAGGATAGAGAGAGGGCTAGCCGATCCATCAGCTGGTCAAGGAGACTGCTCTCTCCCGCTAAATATTGACACTATCTCTCCTAGGGGGGGGGGGGGGTGTCGGCTGTGTTTTGGCGGGAGTCTGTATGCCGGCCGCATGCAAGGGCGATCACTCACCCTGACAACCGATCGATAGCGCTGGATCCATCTCGAGGAACAGCTGTTTTCTGCGCAGGGGGATGTAAGACACTTATTTATTGTCCGAAGTAAGGGGTGTTTCTGCGGAAGGAGACACGTCTCAGGCGTAACACAAGGCGTCACCTACAGATGCTGTACTCTCCAGCCCAACAGTAATTCCAGTAGCGAATTTCTAGATACTTCTATTCCATGTATGAATGAATTCCTATTGGTTGTCGCTCACGACATTGTAAATAAAACCCTAGATTGATCAATAACTGAACGAAATATAGATATTTCCTGTTCATTTAACCTTAAATATCAAGTGTGGTTAAAAAATGGCTTATTGCGTTTAAAGAATAACAATTAAGCTAAACACGGAATTGTTTATCGTACAAAGACATTTTTTTTTACATAAAATGATAAGTTCAAAAACAAATAGTCATCAATTACTGTGCCTCTAATATGATATATAAAACAAATTAAATATGTTGATAAGCTCTGTAAAACAGATGTTTTATTTTTACAACTAATAGAATACCTATTAAAAATTAATGTTATGTTTAAATATTTCTTTATGACAGATGCAGAAAGCTTCACGAAAAATTAAAATTTATCTTTCTTGGATATCCATTTATAGATTATTTTATAAAAAATTTGGTCATTTTAATGCTATTGGTTTTACGAGAAAAAAAAACAAAAAAAAAAAGGAACTTCTGATAATTAAAACATATTGAAAACAATTTATGTGAAAATAATTAATTAGTTATAATTAAATAAATACACTCATTATTTCGTTTGAATTATTAAAATCACTTAGTAATTGTTTCCATTTATTTAAAATAAAATAAACCTTCAAGGTTTTTGGGTTAAATTATTTAATTTTAATTATATTAATTAAATTGGATGTTATCATGTTATTCATTTTGTTTGTTCATTTTTTTAGTCAGTTATTCTCATTTGAATATATATGACATAAAGGAGTTAAATTAGTTTCTCACATATTTCAAAGGGTTTGATAAACAAAAGTACCTTTTAATACTGAATTAATTAATTCTATAAATTAATTTTTCTTACCTCAAAGACGTTAATACGCAAAAAAAATTTAATTAATAAAATAAAGCAATTCATTTTTATGTTTTCTATAAATAACATTTTGGCTTTATAATTTTTTTAAGTTCGATATTTAAACATTATTATCATAATATCAGTAAACCGTCAGCTCAGACTTCATTTCTAATTACAGTAATTGGGAGTGTTTTATTAGTATTAAAAGTCTAAAATATAAAATAAATCAAGCAAAGAAATTTTAATCTATATTTAGAAGAACATTAACTAATAAAGGAGAGTTTTTTGACCGTAGATATTATTATTAGATGATTTTAGTTGGGTTTCGGTCAGGGTAGATCCAAAAAAAAATACAAATTAAAAAAAAAAAAGTCTACCGACANGACATTATTATGTAATGTATTAAATAGGATTTAATCTTGAAATCTTCAATTTGGTAAAACAGTCATTTTTTTTAAACACTCTTTTAAAGTATATAATTAATAATTAAGAAATGATTGTCTAAATATTTTCTAAAAATAATAATGCCCAATAATAATAACAATACGGTGTCTTAGGTAAGTTCAGACGTTAAGCAATTGACATACCTATTGATATACAGAGAAGTATACCTTACAAAAAATTCTAAATACTTAAAACTTTTCCTTAATTGAAACATGACAGACTACTAATATAAAATAAATTAATAAGTCTTGCATATCAACTACAAAAATAAAAATATCTGAGAAATAATAATTATAAGAAAACTAGGTAAATCTAACCAAATAAGTCAGAAATAGTAAATTTAAATAACTAATTTCAAAATATCTGCCCAGAGCCTTTACATAAAGTTAGAAATATTACATTAAGTTTTATTATTTTCTAATTTTTACGTATCCATCAATATAGTAAGTATATCGCTCTTTTTCATGTTTTTCCCCTTAAATTAACTGAAAACAGTTCAGCACTATTGGCTAGATGTTTCTAAAATCGCATACTGATATTAAATATGAAGATTTTAGTTATTCTGAACATACTGAAGGAAGTTACTAAATGAATGAATTGGCCCGGCAATTTTCTCAGTTGACATATCCAAGCTAAACTTTAAAATTTTAGGTTTTTTGTTAGTTCCTTATTTTAAAACTTTAAGACAGATTTAGTTATATTTTTTGACCACGTGACAAATATAATATTATTCAAAAGGAGAGTTTGTTGACCGTAGATATTATTCTAAGATGATTTTAGTTGGGGTTCGGTCAAGGTAGATCCAAAAAACAATAATTAACTAATAAATTAAACGAAATTATAGAAATTTATTCAAAGGGAGAGTTTGTTGACCGTAGATATTATTCTAAGATGATTTTAGTTGGGGTTTGGTCAAGGGTCAAGGGTTCAGTCTTGACCGAACCCCAACTAAAATCATCTTAGTATATAAATTTATAATTCCTGAGTATTTTTCATAAACTTAATGTTTTACGTGGAATTATAACTCGCAAAAAAAAAAACGCTTTTTAAGCTTTAACTGGTTGAGACAGAAGCCACACGAAATGCGCTGTGAATTGGTCGAACTCAAACGTGAAAAGCTTGAAAAGTTTTGTGATCGAAGCAAAATGTACAATTGAGTTCTCAAACAACAAGTCAAAAGCTCACCCTCAAAAACAGCTTTAAATATCAGAAGTTTCCACATACCAACAGTACATAATAAAACAGAATTCATTTTATCTATATATATTCACCAGTTATCCTAAGAATGTATGTTTGACATGTTATAAAAAGGTTCTAATACTGTTATAAATAAATATAAATAGTTTATTTTTTTACACACTTATTACTTCAATATTAATACCTTTCGGCTCGCACAACACGACTAATGTATATATTATACCTAATAGGTTTATAAGTTTGAATAAATAACATTGGTGAAAACAATGATCAATACCTATTAGTCGTTCCAATGAAAAACATTATTTTCCTCGGATCTCCAAGGGAGACTACGATATTTCTTGTAGTCTGATACAGGTGAGACATTACTTTTTACGAGGATATATATATATATATATATATATATATATATATATATATATATATAT
>KZ806882.1:530759-547048 GCA_000696205.2 Oncopeltus fasciatus
ATATATATATATATATATTTGTGTGTGTGAGTCACTTACGATAACGTATTCAAATCGAAATATAATAATTAAATTATAAAACAGGATTTAATTAGAAATATACAATGAAACTAAAATTCATTTTTAATTTTAAGGTAAATATATATATGTTAGAATTTATTATAAAAGAAATAAAAACCCATCACGCAGGAGCTGTTTAAACTAAGAAAATTCCTAAGTAATGCAGTTGATGAACATAAGTATTTGAACGTTAGACGAAATGTAATTCTCTACATTTATGAAACATATTATTTATCAATAAACAAATCTATGATGAGTTTCAGAGAGCTAAATGAAATATAACGCTCACTATATGTCACCGATTTTTTATTTAACCATCACTTTTTTTTTTCCTATTTTTAAAAGGAATTTCAAGTATTTTTATTTTCAATTCAACATTATAACAACATAAATGTATATTGGATCACTTAGCAAATCTGTATATAATTTTGTTGTTATAAACAAAATATTAAACTCGGAAAAAAAATTATTTTTTTCCTCACACGTGATATTTTAGAAAATCTCCCACTACTATAAGTTCTATATTTGCTTTATATCGAACTTTTCATTTCATTTTGCATTTAACAGCTATGTGCAAATTTTATTTACAAAAACTGAAAACTGTGGACTGTATTGCACGTGCAACTATACCCCCACACACACAGACAGTTGTATAAATAAATAAATATATATAGTGTAAGCAAGAACAACAGGTAGGTTAGAGAGTGCAGTGTACACACAAAAAATGTCACAAAGAGTAAAATTTTCGGGGATTTCTATCCCTTCTTCATTGGGGAGTGAAGAGATACTCTCTTGATCCAGGTAAACCTTACTTTTCACAACATTACGTATTCAATCGTTGTGACCTATTTCTGGATATTCATTTACAGATCCAGTGAATTCCAAAATTCAAATATCCTAGAGAATAACGGTTATCTTTATGGACGGGCGTATTTACGGCTAAACAGAGTTATTGTACAATTTTACTTCATGCCTTGTTTTCCCTCATATAAAATATTCTCGGTCGTTTTCTTCCTCGAACACCGNTATATATATGTTTCTGTCAATAGATTCATCTAAGAAGGATTGAAGCTCTTTCAATGTAACATGACAACGTGAATAGCTTGATTTCATAAAAGTAAATCTGCTAAAATGTCCAATTCAACCAAGTTGGACTAAATTACACTAAAATCCTACTTATCAGTTTTCTAAACAGTTAGTGTCCACCAAAATATATAATATAAGGCCAGCAGTTTTAATAGCAAAAGGTCGAACTTGCTAATTAATATTCTTTAAAAAAAAAAGAGTAGGGAGCCATTAATTACGAAAATTATATTCGTTATTGACGACAGAATATTAATTAATTAACTCGTTTATCTTATTTATGAGGATTATTAGCGTTTTTATATTATTTTTTTAATCTTGATTTTTTTATGAGCTCAATTATAATTACTGTTTCATTATATAGAGTGCCTTATCACTCACAATATTTTAACTTTTAAAAACAAAGAATGAATATAAATAATTCTATTAAGACTAAACTTTAAATGGAAAAAAAAAAAAACATTTTGTAATTTTATTTTATATAAATTTATCTTCCCAGGGATGAGAAATGAAATCAAAGAATTTATTTCTCTAAAAGAATGTTTTTCCTCTTAAGTGGAACGACTCGTTCCAGATTTAATTTCGGTAAATCTATCATTTTTTCGGTCTCGTCCTTTCGAGCCTTGCAAAGGACTACACAAATCTATCTCTTCCGCCACCCTTAGCGGGGGGTGGTTTTTCGAGTTCCTCTGTGACGGATCGCGCTGTCGGAGGCGTTGGTCTCCGAATGTGTCTTTCTGAGAATTTATTCTGTATACTGCTTATTTAAAAGAAAATATGGCGGTTGTACTAAGTATCTGATGTAGCATCAGGATTTTGAAAGAATATAAGTCAGAAATCGTGAAGAATATAAATTAGTAGAAATAACAGTGAATACTGAATAAAGCAACGAGAAAATAACTAAAACACCTAAATATTCATACGTATAAAAAATAATTAAACGATTAATTTGTGAAGATAACGCGCTCTTAAAATAACAGTAAGGGTAAAATTTAACACTAATATCAGACTAAGAGTTATTGCAAATGCTCGATATTATGTCTCAAACTCTACCCGACATCAAGATTATAATATCCCATTCGTCCAGGACTTCATCTCCACTCGCTTCACGGTCCTTTGTAATTGTAAACTCAATTTCACCCTAATCCATATACCCAATCCCTGTCATCGGACTCCAACCCCTATGATCCACCCCGACGACTAAAACGAAGATGGCCTCGTGACTTCCTGGGCCTTAATGCCTAAATTAACAAAGTGTGGTGTCGACAGGCTCCTCTACCCAACAAAGTTTGGTTATTGAATAAGCTGACTCCGACTTAGCCTACATTTCTGAAAATGACTTAATGAAGAAAGAAGTTGACACTTATTGGCCTAGAATACTGATCAAGTAAACTGCCATACCATCCTAATCCACTAGCACAGTCCCTGTCATCGGACTCCAACCCCTATGATCCACCCCGACGACTAAAAAGAAGGACATAATCTGTAAATAATTTGAGAGTGGTGTCACTCCTCATGTGATTGATATTGAATGTTTTTTTTTTTTTTAATTCATTGTGGTGATCAAATTACAAAATGTTTTAATTTAACAGAATGTAATAAATAAATAAAATTTTAATAAATAAAAAAAAATATCAGACTATGAGGAAATTAGAAATGATGATTAGAGGATAATACGAAAATTGTGATATAGTGGTAAGTCCTATGATGATCTTCAATCAAAGAAGGATTTAGGATTTAGAGGGTGATTAGTAAGTTTTGAAGCAATTAGACAATATAATTGTATAATAATATAATTCAAGCAAAATATTTCTGGTTACTATAAGAACTACTAAAATTTTCATATCCACAAAGGTACTGTAAGTCCGTATAAAAGGTCTATAGGATCCGGATTTTAGTAACAGAAGATTCAAGAAAAAAAAATTTACATTTATTGGATTTTCCTCATAAAATACTAAAAAAAATTATCCTTTTGAAGGTTTTATATTAGGTTTTTCGCGATATTTAAAAGATTATTAGAAAAATTTGACTTATTTCACTGATAGAATAAAGGGATGCTCTAACACTTAAAGAAAAAAATATACACCAAAATTTGGAGTAATATTTTTATTTATGCCAACGTTTCGGCTTAGCTAGTAAGCCATCATCAGGGCTAAAAAGACAATCCTGGTCTAACACTTAAATAAATTCAAAGTGGAGTGTGACGAAGACGAAATTCTTAGTTTTTTCAACAAAGGATATTCTGGAAGAATTTGATAATTTGGAACATGAAAGAATGCAGGCAAAAGATGAGAAGAAATTGAATTCCCTTCAATAAATAACATTTAGTAAACGAATCCTGAAGGAGAAGTTCATAAAAGATTGAGATACTCCCTGGACTATATACATTGAATAATAAGGTGTGCTTTATTAAATTCTAGTTTCATAAATATAATAATATATTGACTAAAAACTAACAAAAAGTAGGTTATGCGAAAGCTCTTTTTGTAGCTTGAAGAAGTAGGGAAAATTCCCTATAAACGCAACAGAAATAATTAGCATTATAATGAGTATTCGAAAATGCAGCTATCAGAAAAGTAGTTTTTCTTTAAAAGTGTGTTGCTTCAGGGTAGCTTAGAGGGATCCAATAGGGCCTTGCGATCCTGACACTGCGGTTTCAAATCCCTTCTAGATAAAAAAAAAAAAAGCTTGTCCTGAGCCATGGATGTTTAGAATACGGTGGTAACCTGTAGCAACTCCTCCTTTCATGAAGTGGTTGATTTATTTTTTTAATTATTCTTATTCAATATCTCTTCAACCTTGGTGGTTTAGTGGCTAACCGAAAACCAAAAAAAAAGAAAGAAAAATGTGTGCTTACTAAATTTAACGGTACATTACTTATTAATATAACAAAATCAACGAGACCCATAAGAATAAAATAAATATTTAATTTTCTAATTGTACCAAAACATTCAGACTAGGATTAATCTGGAATACTTTTTTAAAACATAAATATAGAAATATTTTTTAAACATGCTATTATGCTACACATTAGGATTCTAATGTAAGTAAAGAAATGAGCTTTAAGTTTATTTCTAAAAATTTATAAATTTACACTTATAAAATAATTAATTTCTATTTAGAATTATAAACAATCATTATAAGCAGCAATTTTAGAGAAATTGTCAGAATATTTATTTAAGAATGTCTTCCTTTATTAGAAAAAACAGTTCAACTGTAAAGTGAAAACGATAATGGGAGAAGAAATGACCTTGAGGAATGCCTTATAAGAAAATTCTCAAAATGCCTGAATACTACCTAGGCAGGGCTGTTCTGGAATTTATCGACCGGTAGAGAGGTGCAGGACAGCCCCTGATTGCCATTTCTCCGCAATTCTGAGACATTTTCAGAATTCTCGGATCACTGTTGACTATATCTGGGCCAACTGCACATCTGTCCACTTTCCGAGGCTCGGCCATTTCATAGTGTCGACGGACACCGTAGTAGCGCTAGTGTCGTCCCCAGGACAACAAAGCTCCTCACTCCTTCGGCCGAGGAGTTCGGCTGAGAAATTATATATCCCGTCGGTATTTAAGTACATGCTACTTTGATAGGTCTAAACCAATATATTTATATATTTTTTTTTTTAATGAAAAATCAATACTGAACTTGAAAATACATTGAAGATTTGTACCCACATCTAGATTTACAATCATGATTCAGAGTAAATTAAAATTGGCGCATGAAAACTATGCCAGACTTAAAGAACTCGGAGATAAGAAAGAAGAACAGAAAATAGCTTAGCATCCGAATCGTCAATGACTTCTCAATATAGGAAGTTTAATATTTGTAGCAAATATCCAAAAAATGTAGCAATCGTGGATGCTCTCGTGAGAGATTAATTAAAATTTAAAAAATATATATAAATTTCTTGAATCCTATTTAATAGAAACCAAATATGATATACAATTAATGAGAGGGAATAGAAAAAAAAAATCTAACTGTCCCAGCCAGGACTCGAACCTGGATCTCCTGCTATACGGGCCGGTGCATTTACCACTTATACTACCGGGAGGAGCTATATAACTTATTAAATTCCCCGCACTAGTGCCGAGAGTCTAACCTCCGAGGCGGACGAATATATCAACTTAAACTCGAAGGAGCTGACATTGTCAAGCTATTTTTGTCGACTCTAAGAGTCCTGGCTGGGACAGATAGATTTTTCATTCTATTCCCTTTCATTAATTGTTTAAAATTTACGTGGGATAATAAACCACAACTAAATAAATATTTATAAAGCTAAATATTATATAAGTATCTAATAAAACAAATTAATTTTATAACAGTAATTTTATGGAAAATATGTTTTTGCTATCTCTTTTTATTTACTTTGAAATTTAATGATAAATGCCTGTATATATGCAGTAAATCTTTTTTGTTATTCGTACTTGTGTAGCCAAAATAAAACTGAATTAGATTTATTTTTCGAATTATTCTTATTCAATATCTCTTTTTCCTCAATGGGATAATACGTGAGATATACCTTATGGTGGGGGGGGGGGGGTAAGGGAATTGCAGGGAATAAGGTTCATCTCAAATTCTTCTCCAGCGAACACCTGCCTCCAGTTTTACCCTGTCAAAGGGGATGGGGAGGAGCATATGGATTTTAAAGATCAAGGTGATTATTTCCATCAATGATCATGCTTTCCTTTTCTGTCCCATGATCTTTCACACTTGAAAATGTGCTTGAGTGTGTGTTTTTATGCGTAGTTACGTATGTTCACAAATCTGCAAAAATGTGCGCGCTCTCACACATACATCTGCTTTCATGCAGTAACTCAGTCCTCTCCCTTCATTCTATTTCATCCCTAAGGTGCATTTGGATTACCAATAACAATTAAATTATCATAAGTAATAACATATTAAGTAAAACATTATTACATTATTATTAAAACGTCGTATTGACGTCGTAACTTCATTTATATTGCATTCTTAAGATTTTCTTTAACTTAGAGTTATACAATAAATTATATAACCTACCTTTAAAAAAAATATTTTTTTATGCAATGGTGTTTAAATGTTTATTGGTTAATAAAATAGTATATTGACGAGTCGAATAACAGTGTATTCCTTATGTATCCTGGGAATACCCAGTCCAAATTGGGTGCCATTCCTCATTAAATGGAAATTCATACTCCTTCTTAAGTATGCCATGGTTATCAAAACATCCATTCATGGCATCTATATCTATTAAGAGGTCTGTACTTTTTTTTCTGTAATAAAGAGAGTAGTAAAAGTGTTATTAATTTTTTTACATATAAACAAGACAAAAAAAAAAAATGTAAGTACAAGATGGTCGTTTCCTAACCTTTCTGACTGGATGACCAGTTTTGAATATCTCTTTTCCATAATTTTTCTTTAATGGGTTAATCCATTTTCTTTTTCATATTCCTACCAAAAAGTCAGAAAAGGAAGAGAAATTTAAATGAATTCCTCCAGTAAATGAGATAAATAACATTTTTTTTTTTTTTTTTTGTTAATTTAAAAGTTACTTGTAGAGTAAAACTGAGAAATGAAGTTCTCCTTCTTGCAGACATCTGCTCCTTTATTAACTGCAGGGGCCTTATGAAATATTTCTCAATTAATAAACAGATTTTCAGTATGAAGTAATTACACGAGAGGAACATTACATTTTTCATAAGGAAAAAAAAAAATGTTGGCGCCAATTTTTAAAACATTTAGTCAGGAATGAGAACACCACCCCCTCCCCTTGCCTCTTTAGGATGGACATTTTAATCAACCCTCCAAAGAAAACTGGGATTTTCTTTCACTCCCCAGTTGTTTTTTCCTCCTCCCCAAGTTTGGCGGAGAACTTGGAGGGGCTGAAGGCGATTTATTTAGCCCTTTGTATTGCTTTAATTCCGAGAGAGAGCTCTGGAATCAGCTATGAACGAATATAAAATAAAACTTCCCTTCCCTCTTCGGGACTTAAATGAAATTCATTGAATCCAATTCGTTTTAGGAGAGTTGCGGTGGACATGGCGGAGCGGTCGTCAAGATCTAGCGAAGTCCGACTCTTGCAGATCTTCCGGTCCGCTTTTCTGTTGGGGAGTAAGCCAAAGAAGAGGCTGCGCGAGGAAAGAGATAGAGAAAACGGGAAGCGATTACATTGATCGTACGAGCCGAGAAGGACAATCCAAGAGGAAATAAATCTTGGAACAAGGATGACCAAGGACCAGAATTCCAATTCAGAATACCTCACAGTGCACTTGCGAAGAGGAAGAAACGCCGAAACACATCCTTTCTTTGTGCCCACAAAAGGACAATATAAAGATATTCCATAATTAATCTATGTAGCTAATAGCTATAGTAATTTTTGCGTAGAAAGTTTGGGGAGCAAGAGAGAGAGGGGACGGGTAGGGGAGAGAGAGAGGGGGGGGAGAGAGATGAAGTTACAGAGAGAAGATAGTGTGATAGATAAAGGTATATTTAGGCTCAATGAGACAGAGAGAGAGAGGGGGGGGGAGAGAGAGAGAGAGAGAGAGAAAGAGAGAGAGAGAGAGAGAGAGACCAACTCCCGAGTAAACACGCCCTAAATTTAAAATTAATGGATCATGAATTGTTTTCAATGTTTACCTTCATCCCGATATATAATGGGGTATCGTAAAATGAATTACTCATACACATATTCATTGTTACTATGCAAAAAATGTAGAGCAACAGTCGAGAATAATGATAGTATAAATAAATTTTGAGTGATATATTGACTTCTGATCTGGAAGATTAGTATAAATTGCTTTTATCTTGACTCCCGACTAACATGGAACACACATACAAATATCAAAAGATAGGAACTAAATAGGAGGTTTGGAGAACTTTACAAGCTACTAAGCCGCAAGTCAACTTTAACTGTGAACAACAAACTCACCCTTTATAAGACGTTACTGAGACCTATCTGGACGTGTGGAGTCAAACTGTGGGGAACTGCTAAACCCTCCAACATCCAAAGAATACAGTCCTTTCAATCCAAAATCCTAAGAATCATAGTTGATGCACCCTTTTACGTCGCAATCTCCTTACTCCANTAATTTTTTTTTTTTTTTTTTGCATGGGGCTCCAGGAATATCTCCTGATCATTATCCTACGTTTATTAACTTTTTGATGTCACCATGCTTATAATATTCATCACACACAATCAAGATGTCATTCAGTGGAATGCCTTTATAAATATGATGTTTCAACAGATTTCCCACAAGGTAATGAAGCACAATTACGCGAATTAGAAATATTCCTGCACTACTTCACCTATGCTACTTATGATAAACAAAATTACATCACTTTCAAAATTATATATATATATAATGAAACACTCGCTGTTGCGATATAGATAATAAATAAGAACAAGCGGGAGAAAGAACACACTAAAAAAAAGAAAATTACAATGAGTAGAATTTTAAGGGAGATTTCTGGCCTGCGGTCAGTGAAAAGTGAAGAGAGACCAGTCTCACACACATAAACACACACATCACTATTTCATCAAAATTGTGTAACCCAGAAATATAATACCGAAAAACATGTCATTTGAAAAAAATATATCATATTAATAATATCACTTACAGAACGTAAATTAACAAAAATATATAACATAAATTGTAATCAGATAAAGGCCTTTTTTTTTTCTTTCTTTTTGGCATGCCAACCACTTGGGTCATTAATGCCATTTATGTGGGGTATCGATGAAAAGAGTGCGAAAGAAGAGAGCAAGAAAACAAAAGCAAAAACATGATGGAGGTCGCGTTCCAGAACGCGAAGATAAAGGCCTTATATTAATAATTTGTGAAACAAATTAACTTCGTAAAGTTTATATTGAGTGTGCCCTTAAGGAATTATACAAAACTACCCCCCCCCTCTCTCTAAAAAAAAATGAAAATATTTATTTTCCATGAATGTATGATAATAAATAAAACCCTGGGAAAGCTTTCATCGATACATTAAGGGTTGTCCTGTGCCATAAATTGAGTTAAGAGTAGATAGCTGGCCCTCCCCCCATAACTCTAAATAGTTGAAGGAATAGCTAACATTTAATAAATAAATAAAAACTAAAACTAAAATAAAAACCTCGGCACGATGTCCTGGCGCTTAAATCAGACATTACTATAATAAACCTTATATAATTTATATAAGTAATAAATAGTAATATAATACTATTATATTATATAATTATANTTAATTCATGTCTATTGTGCTAGAATTTAGTTCTAATGATGATCTTATATTTTGAAATTGCCTTACTTCGGAATTTTTATTTTTTGGAATGGCTCTTCCTGAAATGATGGTAATTTCAATGTAGAGTTAGGTTTTCATTGAGTATATCCTAATAAAAAATTAGAATTATCTATTAAAATATATTATTCGAGTTATTTTCCATTTGTAATCGGTCACTCTGATATATATATATATATATACCTACTCTTTATATATAAAAAGTAGGTGAATGTTGAGAGAGACTACGCACAGAGAGAGACAGTGAAAGTGATTGGGTAGGAGGGAGGGGGGAAGGGCCGGGAGACACAATAGTTGTAGAAGACAGATGGAGGGTCTTCAATTGGCCCCAATTGCCAGACCTCGGACAAGACTCCAGACGGAGGACGGGCCAGGACACAAGCAGATTTCCTTTGGGGAATCAAGCTCTTCACAGAATTTGGGAACATTTCAACGGATACTAACCGAACCTACATTACAGAAACTAAAAATATGGTCCGTCAAAAATTATGACTCTTTAAACAAATAATGCGAAGGAATAGAATAAAAAAATCTATCTATCCCAGCCAGGAATCGAACCTGGATTTCCTGCTTTCCGGGCCGGAATGTTTCCGTTACACCACAAAGGACGAGCTAGATAACATATTAAATTCTCACAGCACTAGCGAGAGCCTAACCCACGAGAAAGACGAATATTATTTACTTTTTATTTTCATTTATAAATATTAATTTAGTTGTGGTTTATTATCCTACGTAAATTATAAACAATAATGTGAGGGAATAGAATAAAAAAATATCTTTCTTATTTTTCTTCCTTCTATTCTTATTTATTTTATGCACCCACAGCTTATTTATATTTATATTTATAAAGCATATAAACACAGTGTATGTGCGTGTGTAAGTGTACACACTCTCCAATCCCAGAATTAAAAAAAAAAAATGAAAACAAATTCTTTTCTTTTTTTCCGAACGGCTGTATGAGATGACATGAATAGCTTAAACCAATTAAAGAGGGGGAGTTTACGGAAATAAAAAAAAATTTAAATCTTAATGTGTTTGTCATGTTTAACTTAACGAAAAAAATGTATTGAACAAAAGGTGTAAAAAATTATTTTTTAACATTTATTAAAAAAACAGTTTTTTTAATATTNGCAGATAATCTTTTAAAAAATACACTTTTTTTTTTTAATTTATATTTTTTTTGGATCTACCTTGACCGAACCCCAACTAAAATCACCTAATACTGATCACACTATTCATTGAAAAAGTACCCCAATCGTGTATACGAATATACCTGTGAATGTGCATAAGAAAAGCATATATAATTCAAGTCTTACAAGGCGCACCTAAAGACATCTTATTTTTTTTATATCAGCCGGGAGTATTATTAGTATATTTTACAGAGGAGAATGGTGGACGGTTTTCCCTACCAGAGAATTCACAGTGTTTCCGAGTCTGGCCAGTAGATAGCAGTAGCTACCGGTTTTTTTGTCCTCGGTGCTATGTGCCTTCCAGGGCCAATATCCAAGACACACACCCCGAATACACAGTCCATCCTCTTCTTCTAACCCTGTCCCTTTGTAGGCAACATTATTTCTACAGTTTTTTTTTTTTTTTTGTTTTTCCACCCCTAGCCCGGCTTCTCGGTTTCTTATTTCTCGCACATTCTACGGCGGGCAATAAGCCGGGCTGGAGATAGCGGGTTCCAGCATCTCCCACATCATCACAAAATCGTCAGAATCCCATCAACGCGGGCCACTGTTCTAGAACACCCCCCAGATAACACCCGCCGACATTCGGCATAATTCCACTCGGCTAGACCTGCTGAATATGCTCTCCACCCCTCACTCTTCCTTTTTTTTTCTTTACTTTTCCACTCTCTTCCTTTGTTTTTTTTTTCTGTTTTCTTTTACCATTTGAGTTTTCCTCGTATCCAAAGAGAGAGAGAAAATTTAGCTCGTTCGACTTATTCCTTATTCGGCTGTTCTAGAAATGCCTTTTTTTTTTTTTTTTTTTTTTTTTGTCAACGATAGCTTTCATCTTCTTCGATACAGCTGTACTTCAATTAAAACAACTTCTAAATTGCCACTTAGATTAATTAGTTTAAATGTTGAGAATAAATCAATGCTATCCTAAAAATTAATTAATTGAAAATGAAAAAAATTGAAAACAGTAAAATTATTCCCACTCAACCGTATATAAATTATAATTCAGTTGTAAATTAATTTAATTTGTAGCAGTTTTAGCGTAAAGAAATCAAGCTTTTCATGTTTTGTCAAACCATAAATTATGCTCCGTTCAAAATTATAATACATTTACACACACATATATATATGTGTATATATTTATTTATTTATTTAAAACTCTATAATGAAGTTTATTTGTTGTTGTTTTTTTCAAACTCTTTATGAGTTTGTAATTGACTGGAATCAGTCAAAGGAAACAGTTAAACAACAATTTAAAAGGGACGACCAGGTGGTGGCTCCCCTGCTCTCTGCCGGCCTTCTCTTCTGGGACTACCTTTCCTGCTTTCTTCCTTCCCTCCCTGCTACGTATGCTAGACTATCATATATTATAAATAGTCAATTCAATCCTTTTTCCCTCCCTGATAAAATATTTTATTAATAAATGAGCATTAATGGCACAACATTATTTGAAGACATGAGATTTGTTATTCTCATTTTTAAAAATTAAGGATCAAATATACTTTTAAAATATTAAAAAAATGCTATGTTTATGCTTTTTGTGATCGGTTGAAAAAAGTGTATGTTTGAAAAAAGATGATATTTTATAATCTTACGATATTTCCATCTTTGATGAACTGTAGGAAATTTTCTTAGATTACACAGCTCCAGATTTTTTTATTCTGTCAGGTGAAATTTGTACGCTGTCTGAGCTCTTATTCACTTCCTACGTAACACAATATCTCCATTTCTCATATATCGGTTGGAGAATGGTCCTCTAATTATCCTGGGAATAAACTCAAGAAGGATATCCTGAAGGATATGTTAGAAAATAGTAACACTGTGGAACATCTTTGAGCAAGTTCCTAGCCGCGAAATTTGTATTGGCACTGGAATAGGCAGGAAGAAGAACAACTGCAAGTTATAACAGTATACCAAAACAGGAACAAGTGGGATGAGAAACAAATCTGGATAAGAGCCAGAAAGACGGAAAAGAGGAAGAGACAGTCTGTGAAAGCTGACCACACTGCTGTCGAGGATATGACCAATTGAGGACATAAGGAAACAGGAAGACCACACAAAGGAGTCAGGAATTATTACACGTTCCTTTTGACAGAAAATCCATAAAGGAAGAACGAGGAATTCAAGAGTGTCTATTTAAATTTAACAGTCATTCATTAAAACTATGTAATTTTAATTGCTTATGACTTTGGTGGTATTCCCTAATCTAACTAGTCTAAACATTTCAGCTGACATGATTGGAAATTTTAGTGGATATTTTGACAAGAGCCTATAGGAATCTGTCAAATTTGAGTTGAATTGGAAACGGCGATAGTACGATATTACTTCGATCATTGATAAATGATTCACTCTCTGACAGCTTCACTCAGATACATTCAGAGGGTTTCGAATCAAATACATAAAATGCTCCACGCTTGAGTTGCGTAGCGTGAGCTGATTTCTTCACTGACTGGAAAGGAAAATTAGTTTAAAGGCACATCCTTTGTAGTCAAATTCGTGAACATCTTCCAAAGCAAGCGCTCGTCAAACTTTTACAAAACCTTAACGTTACAAAAATTACACTTTACACCTATTCTAAAACTTTCAAACAAAAAAAAAAATAGATAAATATCTAATATATATAAATCTCTATTTACAATACACAGGGTGTTTTTTTGTGTGTTTTTTTTCTCTCTTCATATAATTTTTATGAACCGTTGGCAATGAGGAGGTCACGCGGCCATTTCCTTGTCAGGCGACTTGGTGGATTATCAGGATGGGTAATACTGGATAGAGTTTGGGCTAAAGGATTGGGATGCATGGAAAGGCCAGAGTGGAATTTGCTAAAACGGGTTGTGATAATGTCTTTAACTGAAGGGATTTTAAGGTCAATGTGGAGTAAGGAGTTTGCGACATAATAGGGTGTATCAACTATTATTCTTAGGATTTCTGATTGGAAGGACTGTACGAAGATATTAAAATTATGAATTGTATTCTTTCCCTAAATCGCCCTCTAAATCTTCTGATATTAAACGAAAATGAATCATTACAAGGATTTACAAAGGAAAGCCTGAATACCAATTTTGGATTTAATATTTTTAAAATGACTAACCGCCCTTCAATCCAAATTACCTTCTTATCCTGTTTTTTTTTGTTATTAAAGAACTTAACTATTATATAATTAAATTTTACACCCATGGTATTATACTCATTGTATCGCAAATTGTAAAGAAGATATAATAATTTTAATTTTGGTATCCCTCTAAACACAAATAACATATTTTTTGTCGTCTGAATACCAAAATTTGGATAGTTATCATACTAACAATACGTTCCTTTAAAGATTTTTCTCAGAAAGTAAAATTCATAAATAAATATATTATTTAATATTTTTGAAGTGTAACAAAAACAAATATAGTTGTAATAGTTGTAAACTCATACTAAAGTTTATAATTAACGTTTGAATAAGTATTGGTTAACTAACCAATTTTTTTATTTAAATTAGTTTTGTTATGTAAATGTATGACTTACAGGAGTAAATATCTTGTTGCATACAAACTAAAGTTTAATTAACTGTTCCCCTTAACCCCTTAACTGGAAGAAATGCCTTAATAACATAAAGTACAATAAAACTAAGAATTGTTAAATTTAAATAATACAGGTTCAGTACCTTGTTTTGTTTTGAATGCCCAGGATCTGAAACAAAAAGAAATTAAGTAGATAAACACATTTTAATTCATTCAGTAGAAAGTGTATACATTAGAATATTGTCTTGATGGGGCAGATAGAAATCGGTGCAATAAAACAAATCGCGTGGGTGGGAAGTGTGGTCAGCAGTGTGGGGAGGGGGTGTAGCCAGCCCCACAAGGTGCTGAGGAATGGCTTCATTAAGAACTAATGACTGAGTTGGGAGGGAGGAACACACAGAGAAGGGGAGAGGCTAAATCAGAAGACAGGTAGTCAGGAAGGGGAATGGGGTGGGAGGGGAACAAGTCGTGGGTGGGGGGACCGATAGGCCTTACAGATCTGTGTTTATGTAAATAGGAAAGAAGTCGGCTCTAGATTAGGTTAATTAGAGACAATAGAGCTGTCTGTGGAGCAGTTAATCTCCCCCTATACTCCCTCGTTAACCTTTCAAGAGTGAACAGCTGGGCCATCAGCGTAACCTCCACGTTCTTCTCATGGCGGTTATTGGATGATTTCCATAGAGGTTAACAACCCTCAGAGAGCCAGTAATAGGGGTAACAGGCTTACTTATTAAGGCAGGGTAATTCAAGTCCTTTCAGTAATTTCAGTACTGAATATCTAAAATTTGGTTTTAAAAATGGTAATCAACCACTAAACGCTCATGTATGCCAAGATTTAATTTGCTAAGGAACAGTCAAGGTTTACATGGGTTTTCTGCATAAATATTTAAATATTCAATAAATTAAAACCGATGAACTTAGTAAAAGGAAAATAATTCTATCGTACACTAATGTAGAATTATAGGATGTGTTTACTAATAACTTTCACATTTTGAATACATTCCATTATTTTTTTAATCTTATTAATCAATAATCCATCATATATCAAATGAAATACAAATTTGAAAATGGATGGTAGTATTTTTAAGGTCAAACCGATTTGAAATAATTTTCCCTAATTTTTTTTATTTGAAAAAGTTATATATTTGAATTGCACCATATTGAATGTTAGATACTTAAATGCTTAAAATTCCTTAGTTTTGTATTTAATGTATTTTTTTTCAGTATTTTAAAAATGTATTTACAAGGAAGTCCACTCTAGGGGTTAGTGTACTTTCTTGTCAAGCTGGTGTTTATGAGAATTGCCAGTCGACAACTTACAACTCATGAAGGGTGTAAGCACTTACAGAAAATCTCTGATCCTCCGAGGTTAGAGGACTTTTGGAGCAATACTGATCACACACAAAAGGAGAGTTTTTTGACCGTAGATATTATTATTAGATGATTTTAGTTAGGGTTCGGTCTAGACATGGAAATGTGAACCTAGAGACAGGACGTCCTCTCTCGTCTTCATGATAGGCAGCCCTGAAGATGGCTTGCAATGTAAGCCGAAACGTTGGCAGATAATCTTTTAAAAAATACACTTTTTTTAAATTTGTATTTTTTTTGGATCTACCTTAACCGAACCCCAACTAATATCATCTAATAGTTAGAAAATTATATTTGACAATTTTTTTTGAAATTTTTTTTTTGTAATTCTTCATTTCTATAACAGTAAAAAAAGATATTGACCACAGCTTCCACGGTTCCTAGAAAAATTCATAAATACTTCTTACTGACTTCACCGTATCGAGTTTTTTCGCATCGAAAGTTCGGGGAAAAAAAACTCTTTTTGCCATGGTCTTGGTCGGAAGAAGTATTCTTGAATATATAGACCATTATTTCAATTTGCACAAAACAAAGCTTCATCCACACCCACTTCAGCCAATAACTAAAGCATTTAACGGTTGAGAAAATTACGCCTAAATATCGGATTTAATATATTTATGTTTAGTTACATAAATAACCAAGGACCTACATGATTTACATGATTTCTTTAGCGGAAACTCTTCTAAAAGAACGGACGCTAAATCAAGTACAGTGCATGTATAAAGTAATTTTGATCAAACCATAATTATGTTCAAGAGGTTTTTTTTTTTTTTTTTTTTTTTTTTTTTTTTTTTTTTTTTTTTTTTTTTTTTTTTTTTTTTTTTTT